>AP028449.1:8305378-8540378 GCA_036509395.1 Antheraea yamamai | reverse complement strand
TTAATGAAGTGTTGATTATCTTCAAAGGAATATTTCTCTGAGTTGTGGTAATACAGCAGCTCTCTTATTAATTAAAATAACTCGCAAATATCCTAATAGTTAAACAAATTGCACCCAACAGTATAATTACGAGATTACAAGTTACCCTTAGATCATTAACACGGTAACAAAGATCATATTGAAACTATACCTAGAAGTGTTATGAAATACGCAAAACCATTTTGCTTTAATGTTAATTCACTATGACTGCATCCTCTGGCGATATCATATAACATAAGATAAATAAGATACTCGAAAGCAAAAAAACAGAGTGTGTCGTAAAAACACACGCTACAAGTGAACTTTTTACAGAGTAACATTTTAATTATTCATCGATTATTTCTTAAAAGCATAGATTGTGTGCGGTAATCGCAGAACACACAACTACGCACAACAAGAAGGAAAGAAAGAGATAAGAGCGTATCTATGTCTCACTGTTCTCCAATACCCGAAGGCAACTTAGACACTGCTCCTACTCTACCCGACACAGTGTTTACCCCCACTATTTGTCGTCAGACAAAAAGTTTACGGATCAGTATTTCAAAGCCGTCCCATAAGGAGTATCACTTCCAAAACTTGCAAAAAAAAGTTTAACATAAAGTTATCTAAATTGCTATAATTTAAGATTACTTCTTAACAATCGATTTTCATATATAACCCGCGACACGCTAATTAAATGAGGAATGAAATTAAGTTTTATCAAAATTGAAGCATTATGTAAATGATAAAACTCGTATATTTTAAAAATTAAAATTCAGTTGTTGGCCGAAAGTTCGATGGCCAAAGCCCACCTGCATTCATTGAATACTTTGAATTAAAAACTTTTTTAGATGCATAAAACATTGAATGAAAATAAATCGTGACGCTCGGGTGGGTGATGATGAATCGGGTATACTCGGCTAAAGTCGTCTTCAATCACATTTACTTTCTAAAAACGAGTGCATCGTTCGAATAACTATATTTTTCTTATTACGTGTTATAATAATTTCTATACCTATATACACTACCTACAAAACTATTTAATTGACAACAATACAGCTGGAAGAAAATGCCTTGTGGCATTTTGATCGCCAATGTACAAACCAAAAGTGCAAAGCATTAGTTATTAATATTATATATAATCGGTGTAGTGTTTCAGTATAACAAGTGTGTATACTATACTTGTTTCAATCTCAATATTATTTATCATTACATAGTATAAAACAAAGTCCCCTACCGCGTCTGTCTGTCTGTCTGCTCGCGATAAACTCAAAAACTACTGAACGGATTTTCATGCGGGTATCGCCAGTGAATAGAGGGATTCATGAGGAAGGTTTTGGTATATAATTTGTCAAGGATTTTTTTATAATCAGGGCGGGACAACGTCTGGCGGGCCGGCTAGTTTACATATAAAGATTAATAAATCTGCATGAACTTTAATTTGCGTGTATTTATTTATTTAGTTTTCACATTTATCGTGTGGTTATAAACACACATTCACTTTTTCTTGTATTTTTTTTTGTTGTGTGCAGTAGTAAAATAGCCTTTTCAGAATAGTCGAATTTTGCCTAGAGTGCAGTTAGTAATACCTTTTTATTTCCTTTGATCAAGTAATGTAAGAGGAATACATTAATTACTTTAGTTATTAATTACAAATGCCATATTTCAGATATAATAAACGGCAATTGCAGAGAGAGTAGCTTATGAAATTGTAATGAAAGTGTTAGATGATCTCGTATATTTTAATATCATGAAATGTAATGCTTAAATTATATCAAAAACTAGCCCCTGCCCGCGACTTCGTCCGCGTAGTAATAGTTACTACTCTGGGCTAACGCTGACATGCAGCAGAAGCTCTCAAAAAGAAAAAAACATCTCGATTTTGAAACATTTTTCATCTGTGCTCCGCTCCTATTGGCCTTAGCGTGATGATATAGCCTATAACCATTCTCGATGAATGAGCTATATACTCTAGCTACTAATAGAGCTATATAATTAGCTACAACGCCACAACGTTACAAACTCACAAACTCACAAACTTTACCTCTTTATAATATTAGTATAGATAAAGAATATAAGAATAAAGAAAATAGAAAAAGAACTTTGAAATAGTATATATTGGTCTTTGTAAATAAGAAATAATCATGTGTTTATATTTTATGGTGAAATAGTACGCTCCGTAGCCACATCTAGACGAACGCAATATTTATTACATGTAACGACTGATATTAAATCCATAATGAAGTCCAATTGTCTAAAGACTAATTATAAGGGATATCACGACTTGTCCTTGATTTTAGTCGTCAAAGTTCTTTTCTATAGTAAATTTAGACTGAAAATGGACCGACTTATATGGAGCTTGTGCTGGTTATTTTTGTACCGGGAATTTTTGGATCTTCAAGACGATAAATTCGATAGTTCGATAAAAATAAAATTAAAAGATTTTTGAATTGTTCGGCTTAAGCCAAAAACAATAACTCCTAATAAATTTTAATCGACGTAGGAATTTTAGAGCATGTAAAAACGTATGTAACGTTTTTCGGTTACGCGCCATCTTAATTTCTGTACATTTTTCCGTTACGCGCCATGTTTATTTCTAAAGGTGAGCTCACAATGATCAGATTCCGTTTTTTTTCTAAAGGTACTCACAATGATCAGATTCCGTTGTTTTTTTTTTCTGTAAACTTGTAAATATAGTAGATCATTTTTCGAAAAATGATGTCATAAAGAAGTTTCACTTTTTACGTGTGTACACTGATACACGCACGTATTTTTTTTTATTACTTCTTCTGTCATTACCAATGTAACTTTATCATAATAAAAGCAGCCACCTACGGCTTTGTCTGCGCTTTATGAAGGACTATCTACAATATTTATTTAATTTGGAAATAAAAACTATGAAAGACATTTTCTTGCTTTGTAACTGAATGACTAAAAACCAATTTTCCTAGATCAAGTTCAAAAATGACTAATATAAATATTCAACCCCTTTTACACTACCTTAGGGGTTATATATCCAAAAATCCTCCCTTATTGTTCACCTACAGTTTAAAATGAACCTGCTTGCAAAGTTTCGCGGTCCTAGCCCCAACACTGCGGGCTGTACGTGTTTATGACAATGAGTTAGTTATATTTGTATATATATTTTATAGGTGGTACAGCCAACCTGAAGCTATTACTGGTTTCAGTATGCATAGCTCGGCTCGCCCTGGGTACTACCACCCAATCCACAGAAACACCGACATGAAGTAATAGTGCTTGCGTTGTTGCGTTTCGTTCGGTCAGTGAGAGCACTGGAGGTCCACCTACCCTCCCCTCTCCTTTCCCCCGCCTCTCCTTCCGCCCAAACACAGGCTGGCACCGCACTTACGACTTCCCTGGTGTTGTTAGTGTCTATGGACAGTGGTGATCATTTAACATCAGATGACCCACCTGTTCGTTTGCCTCCCATGACATAATATATGTATATATATATACAGATAAATATTGTATATTATTCTATTTAATAGTAATAACATAATATTGATTTAACCCTTGGACTGTCCAAAACAGGGCTTACAAATGAGTGTACATTTTAGACCTTATGCTGCATTGCTGAGTGCTGAACAGACTGTAGGTAGCATAAGTTTAAAAAATACCGTATTTATTACAGAAACTGAAAAACTTGAACAAGAACAAATGATTTAATGTAAAATTATAATCACGAGTGCTTATACAGTGGTCGAACTTCGACCATCGAGAAAACAAAAACATTTTCCATTTTTTTATTGATATAACACTGAAGCTCATGAATAGCTACTAAAGAAAAAAAGAATGAAGAAAATCGGATGAGAAACAGACGTGGGAGATGTTCTTACCAGTGTCCCCACTGCTTATATATACCAGGTCAATGTTCAAAGGTTCAATCCTGTGGTAGTTCATGGTCACATTAGTATATAAAATAAAATAAGATAACAATATCAAAACAAATACTAATAAACAATAAAGAGAACCATAGTTAAAGTTTGTTCTAAAACTTTTAAAAGTATGGGAACGATGCTTTTAAACGTAAAAAATCACGCCTTGATTCAATGAACAATTTTAAAGAGTCGCTTTTCAAGGTTAATCATTATGTAACTGTTTATCATGGGAACGCCGCGCCGCACGGTCGAACAAAGGGAAGCGGGATGCGGGTTGAGGTGCGGGACACGAGTCGGACTGGATGGCAGGGCGTGATTCATTAGTTTCCGTATTTATGACATCAGTTCGTTTTTGCGTACATCACCTGATGTTGAGTGTATATTAGTTTTGCGTTTCTCGAGATAATTACGTCAAATATTAAGCACCTATTTTTTTTATTGATTTAGAACGAGAATCGACTAATGATTATCTTGTAAAAATATTGCTGGTAACTAACCAATCGCGCTGTATATAGATAATTATAAAAAAAAATTCTAGATAAATGAAAATATGATCCGCCATTTTGGGATATGTGTCTTAATAAAGTAAATTTTCAAAAAAAAGTATTAACCGACTTCAATATCAATCAAAAACCCATAAGGCACTAAAAAGCAGAAAATAAATAGTTTATCAAATTAACCAAATTAAATAAAACATATGAATATGTGTGCTACCTAGAGATGTATTGGAAGTCGGTGCCAACCAAAATTTCAAATTTGTTCCAGGTAGAAATGTATTACAGAGACGCGAGAGTGGACTTAAACTTTGTACCTATGTAGATGATATGATTTTCGGTTCGCACCGAC
This sequence comes from Antheraea yamamai, assembly GCA_036509395.1. Taxonomy (NCBI): domain Eukaryota; kingdom Metazoa; phylum Arthropoda; class Insecta; order Lepidoptera; family Saturniidae; genus Antheraea; species Antheraea yamamai. Next base: position 8,535,615 of record AP028449.1, on the reverse strand, counting down.
TTCCAATACATCTCTAATTAGCACACATATTCATATGTTTTATTTAATTTGGTTAATTTGATAAACTATTTATTTTCCGCTTTTTAGTGCTTTAGGGGGTTTTGATTGATATTGAAGTCGGTTAATATTTTTTTTTTTAATTTACTTTATTTTTCCATTTTTAGTGTATATAAATATATTTTACTAGCAGTGCCCGCGAACTTCGTTCCGCCTTAAGTATATTAAAATATGCGCATATTTGCGGTATGGTATCTATCGGTATGGTATGCGATATGGTTTCAATTGGTTGTACAATAAGTAACGTTTGGTACGAACGCAACCTTATCAATAATCCGGGATAGTTTCTACCACCAACTCGGCTACCTTTGCTTCACACATAATACACTTTAAGTAATGTAATTACAATGCTTGCGTCATGTTGCAACACAGCAACGAACATAAGCACAATAGGTTCCTAAGAATTGAAGAGTTTTTTTATACTATTGGTGGCAAACGAACATACGGGTCACCTGATCGTAAGTGATCACGGCCGCCCATGGACACCTGCGACACGAGAGGAAACACAGATGCGTTGCCGGCCCTTAAGAAAGGAGTAGGCTCGTTTCTTGAAAGTTTTCTTACTTTGTCACGGATCCCATGATCAGAACCTAACCAAACTCTCATCAAACTACCCTTGAAGTACATCCTTCCCAATAAAAAATGAATCATCGAAATCGGTTAGCGTGATATTGAGTTATTCGTCTATTTGTCGTGTACATACTTAATGCAAATTTAAAACTTATACGGTTTTGCACTGGATGCCGTTGTCGGAACTGGACCATTGAAATGGGACCACACGGGAAGTACCAGCTTTCATATAAAAAAAGAATAACCAAAATCGGTTCACCCAGTCCAAAGTTATGAGGTAACAAACATAAAAAAAAAATACAGTCGAATTGAGAACCTCCTCCTTTTTTTGAAGTCGGTTAAAAAATCAGCCGAGGGGTTAAACAGACTAGTCGCATCATTCTTGAACGTAATCGCTACTGTTTTTTAAAACACTAGTGCGCCCGGCGGATGTTATCCTGCCCTGATAATAAAAAAAAATACTTTACAAATTACATACCTAAACTTTCCTCGTGAATCACATTACCTACTGGTGAAAACCGCATGAAAATCCGTTAAATAGCTTTTGAGTTTATCTCGAACAGGCAGACAGACGTGGCAAAGGACTTTGTTTTATAATATGTAGTGATTATAAAAAAAACTTAGAAAAATTAAAAACATCAACCGCCATTTTGAGATATGGATTTTAAAACATCAGCATAGGGGTTAAGTCACATCATTCGTAAACGTAATCTCTATCATTACATAGTATAAAACAAAGTCCTCTACCGCGTCTGTCTGTTCACGATAAACTCAAAAACTACTGAACGGATTTTCATGCGGTTTTCACCAGTGGATAGAGTGATTCATGGGGAAGGTTTTAATGTATAATTTGTCAATGATTTTTTTATAATCAAGGCGGGACAACGTCGGCCGTGCCCGCTAGTTATTTTATAAAACATACCAAAATGTTGTCGCCTTTAACAAATTATACCAATGTTTATTGTGTTTTTATAATAATTATACCAATTATATAAGTGTTTGGAAAATAATTTCAAAGTTTTCTCAATAAAGAAGGAAAACTAATTAAACACATACGTTTCTTGAGCACTGCTAATTAGTGCCAAGACTTGTAAGGTTTTCTTCGCGGTTGCATAATAACTGACGATATTTTAAATTAATTTATTCTCAAATATTTAAATTGAAATTACTATATTTCCATAAATGTTTACAAAATACTGAAGAAATTAAATGATAAGATCTAACTATTGTTATACTAACGATGTTCCCTGTGAAAAATGTGTTATAAATTCTGTAAAAATATAATTTTTTAATAATCTATGACTTTTAAAATGATCCATGATGTTAAAAAATTGGCTGTTTGTAAAGTCGGGTTACGGACGATAACTTTACGTGATAACTCGGACGCATCGATGGAGTGGAAGAGATATAGATGCGTTACAACGCGAACGCTTAGGCCGACCGCGCCTCTCTATCGCTGGTTCCGCGCTCTCGCTTGCAGGCTCGGCTCAGGGGGAACGTGACAATGTGTCATGCTTTTTCGTGCGTGCTACCAGCGTTCATCTTAATATATATATTTCTTGTGTGCGTGTGTATGTGACTGAACTCCTCCTAAACGACTGGACCGATTTTGATGAAATTTTTTGTGTGTGTTCGTGGAGATCCGAGAATGGTTTAGATTCACAATTGGACCCGGTAGGTGGCGCTGCAGTTGACTTTTAGGATTTTTTTTATTATCAAGGCAGGACAACGTCCGCCCGGTCCGCTAGTCAATTTATAAAACGTTATCACGTCAAAAAATCTCATATATATTTTTGTTAAAACTGGTGCTCATAGAGTGGTCGAAATTAGACTAAGATCATGAATTATTTACGTTTCAATATCATTGAGAAATGCTCCGTCAGAGGGCGTACAAGTATGATGAATAAGGATATAAATGAGTTTTTAGCGAGATCTTAACTTAGTGTATCATGCAGTCGGGTTTATATTTTACTAGCGGGCCCGGCAGACGTTGTCCCGCCCTGATTATGAAAAAATCCTTGACAAATTATATACTAAAACGTTCCTCGTCAATCAGTCTATCCACCGGTGAAAACCGCATGAAAATCCGTTCGGTAGTTTTTGAGTTTATCGCGAACAGACAGACAGACGCGGTAGGGGACTTTGTTTTATACTATGTAATACATAATCTTGTCTTATTTGACTGTATATTTTGTAATATTGGTTGTATTTTACGTTATATAGTTTGGTTATGCACAAGTGAAGTGGATAGCAAATAATATCATGAAGCATGAAGTTTGAGATGCCACAAAAATTCCATGGAAATTTCTAACAAGGCAGCCAACATAATAGAACGTTAAAATTATCATAAGAAAGTTGTAACATTATTACCTACTCGACAATGGCAGTAATAATCTAGAAGATTGGTTGCAAAAAATAAAAAAAAAAGGACATAAAAACACCCCCCAATCTCGTGGTTAGTAAAGAGAAAATTTATGTTTTTAATTAATTTATTAACACTAAAGCTCATCTATATCTACAAAACAAAAAAAGGAAACATGTCACAAACAGAAACAGAAGAAAATTGCATTGAACTGTTTTATGTTCCCCTATAGGTATACTATATACAGATACTAGCGGGCCCGGCAGCCGTTGTCCCGCCCTGATTATAAAAAAATCCTTGACAAATTATATACTAAAACCTCCCCCATGAATCACTTTATCTACTGGTGAAAACCGCATGAAAATCCGTTCAGTAGTTTTTGAGTTTATCGCGAACACACAGACAGACAGACGCTGTAGAGGACTTTTTTTTTTCGAACTGACTACGCTATTGACCTAGCAAGGTCTTAACAGCTTCACCGGACTACGGGTAGGGGATTTTCTTTTATCATCACATAGTATAAAACTAAGTCCCCTACCGCGTCTGTCTGTCTGTCTGTTTGCGATAAACTCAAAAACTACCAAACGGATTTTCATGCAGTTTTCACCAATGGCTAGAGTGATTTTTTCATAATCAGGGCGGGACAACGTCTGCCGGGCCCGCTAGTACTATGTAATGATAATGATATGTGATTCAGATTTTTACAGTACACAGTATTACAGTTATAATTATTTTTCTCTATTAACTTTAAGGCTCAAAAAGAATCGTGAGGTAAAATAAAATTTCAATAATTTCTTAAAAATATATTTTTCTCCCTTTAATAATGAAAAACTCTATCAAAATCTTAGAGATTTTTCCTCAGTCAAGAGCTTTTTTTATTAAGAATTTACTAGGTCTTTACCACAGGGTAGGAAATAATTGCACTGCAGAATCTCGGTGTTTGCAATCTCCAGTATATCGCTTCACTCGATTTTATAATTAATATTTAATCAATACTAGCGAGCCCAGCAGACGCTGTCCCGCCCTGATTACAAAAAAATCCTTGACAAATTATATACCAAAACGTTCCTCATGAATCACTTTATCCAGTGGTGAAAACCACTTGAAAATCCGTTCAGTAGTTTTTGAGTTTATCGCGAACAGACAGACAGACAGACGCGGTAGGGGACTTTATTTTATACTATGTAATGATATTTAATCAATATTCTATCAATTATTAATATTTATGATATAATGAAGGATACAAAAACATGAGAATCGTAACGAAAACAGCCTGTTGCACCGTTAAATTAAATCACCTACATACCTAACCCCATATTATTCCGTGTTTGAGCGCCGACGGCTCCTGTCTGGTTGTTCTACATGGGTGATATTTTTTATTTAAATACATTTACCAATCTTAGCTTATGGTTGAGTAATTTCATGAAATTATATCAACTGAAAAATAGTGCGTAATAGTATTGAATATTACTTAAATAGCATAATATGTGCAGTTGTTGCTTTGAGATGGACTGCTACACAAATTCTATTAAAAAATTCTACAGTAATTTACAGTTTGATATTTAAACAACACCTGTTAAGTGAAATATTTGTGTAATACATATAGCTGTGAAGTCGGTTTTCTACTGATAATAAAATATTTAAAAGGAATGAATTAACACTTTATTGCTGATTATCCCATAATTGACATAATATATTAAAATATATTAATTGCAAATGAAATTAAAGGCATTCTAAAGTTTATTTTGTATGGAATTTCTATTAATCTATACTAATATTATAAAGAGGTAAAGTTTGTGAGTTTATGACGTTGTAGGGGGTAATCTCAAGAACTACTGGTCCGATTTGAAAAATTCTTTCAGTCTTATATAGCTTATTTTATAATCGCGCTAAGACTAATAGAAGCGGAGCAGCAATGAATTATGTTTCAAAATCGGGGTTCTTTTACTCTTGAGAGTTTCCGCTGCGTGTTAGCGTTAGCCCAAAGTAACTATTCCACGCGGACGATGTCTCTGGCAGAGGCTAGTTATTAATAAAATGATAAATATTAACAAGATAAAAAAAATTTGATCGTCCTGATCTGAAACATAGAAATTATTTTGTACATGTAACATGCATAAAAGGATAGTTTACGACAGGAAATAAATATGGCAATAAGAAAAATAAAATATTAAAGTTTTTTTTTCAATAAACATTTATATTCATTAAATAAAAAAATTCAAAATCTAATAGCGTGGCGACGCGTCGTAAACAAACAAACCAACAACCTAATTCATAAGTATGTACACTATAATTCTGAGATCAATGTATAACGCCCCGATCCGTATAAAAGGGAGCAAGTGTTCTATGGAAAGCGTAGTCAACTACTATTCCCTCGTAGGAGTGGAACGGTCTTGGGAAATTCAAATTCACGAAATCGAACTCATAGCGTTCGGTTTTTAAAATAATATACCCGTGAATCAATTATTTCGTAACGTCGTCTCTTCTGATTGCTTCATCCAAGGAGGTAAGTTTAATTTTCCGACTCATTCGATTGATTAAAAATAAACAAAATTTTCATATTTAATTTATGTTGCTTATAAGTTATATTATTAATACAATTCTATTGAATATACGTATATTATGTATTGTTACTAGCTGTAATACTACTACTGTAAAAAACAGTGACTAAAAGAGTCCATTCACTTATCTACTTTTCTCTCGTATTTAAGTCGCGTTGTCATTAAAATGATAATACCATTTGATAGACCGAACCAATTTTAATGTAACTAAAACCAAATGTTACTCAAAGATATGCTTCATGATTTTCCTGAAAAGGTGTTATCCTAAACGCAGTACTTTAGCAGTGATGCATATCCATACAAGTAGACAGACAGACAAACAGAGAGACAGATAGATAGACAGACAGACAAACATTTCTATCAATGATTGAAATGTAATTTATTGCTTATTCCTAGACACTTGCAACAATTTTTTTTACAATGTAAATAGTACAGACACTTTAGATTTACATTCTTATTACATATATAGATATTTTTTAATAAGATTATTTTCAATAGATGATTTTTTGAATATCGCATTGATAGTTGTGGTTTCGAATTTTCCCATGAGTCTGTCGTTTTTGTTCTCAGGAAATTTCTGGTTTCGGATGATAGTAGAGCACTTTCTAATACCTCGGACGCCTATATAGCACTCTCTAGCTGCAAATACGTCGCCAAAAACATACGTGTCTGTTTCGATAGCAATAATTGAGAGTCTTTTAGGTTTAAATGACATAGTTTTAGGCAGCATTATCAAATTAAATTGTTACGGGTAGTTACGGTTAAACAGTGGAATTCACTCTAGGTGTCTGTTTTCATGTTAGCTTATAACTTGTAATATTCAAGAGAGGATGGAATAGGCCTTTGGTACCGATAAGCACGATTCATCATCGGCGCCATCATCACTTAGGTACTATCAGAGAGATCGAGGTCAAACGTGTATAACACCTGTACGTGTACCTGTAGAACATAAAAAAATCAGTTGCTATCAAATATTAAAATGTTTTTATTATCACTGCATCATCATACTTTTATTCTTTCATTTCCTTTGATAATCATCTAAAGAAATTAAAGTTTTTATCTATAATTAAAGAATAAAAAACGACTTACAATCATTGTAAATAATTAGTAAATTAAACAGAAATCAAGTTAAAAACAAACTGCTTTCACATGTACAACTTAACGTATTATATCTCAACTAGTGCTGGTGTTACACTTACGATTTCAAAGCAAATTTGGGTGCATAAGTCATTTACAGGTCAATCAGCGTAATATGGCATTCGGCCACTATAGTCACAACCAACGAAAGTTGTATAAATATATAGTAGATAAAACACGACGCCTACATTTTTCCAATTCACATCTGTGTGTACAGAAACACGTCACAGAAGATCTTCTATAGAAAAGCAATGATAGACATCTTATTTTTCTTTTTTTTATATCATAGAAGGCAAACGAACAGGTGGGTCGCCTGATGTTAAGTGATTGCCACCGTCCATAGACATTTGCAACACCAGGGGAGTCGAAAGTGCGTTGCCAGCCTGTGTTTGTGGGAGGGGGAGCGGGGTAGTGATGAGGGGGAGGGGAGGTGGGCTTCTGGCGCTCTCACTGACTGAACGAAACACAACAATACAAGCACTGTTACTTCACGTCGGTTTTCTGTATCTCGGGTGGTAGTACCCCGGATGAGCCGGGCATGCTGGCGTGCTGAAACCAGTAACAGCTTCAGCGTGGCTCTACCACCTACAAAATCTACAATCTACAGATCTGTTTATATGAGCGCAATACTTAAAAACTATTGGTTAGATTTCGGTATTTTTTCATTTTACTACATAAGTACTTACTTGGTCTTTACCCAGATTTGTTATCACGATAGCTCCATCTAATATAAATATATTAATGTTTTATGAAATTATGATTATTTAAATCTGCATGTTAAACGATGACTTTTCTTGCCATGGAGAGGAACTTATGTTTTTTCCTCTGTATTAAAGTATATTATTTAAATAATAAACGAGGCAGACGAAGCAGCGGGTATCAACTAGTTATGACATAAGTTTTAAAGGGTAAACGGTCGAATGCTGGCGTGTTCGCTTTCTGCATTCTTAATCGTCGTTTCTATTTCAACAAGTTGTCTGAACTTTCAAAGAAATTATACAGTCCCATGGCATTGTCTGTTTCTTGAACGGTGTAACGCCCTCATATAAAAATTCGTCCCAAGTCACCTGTAAGTTTATTGGGAACTGTATTTAAGAGCTGATCTTTGATATAATATGTTACGCTATAAATTACAATCGATAAAAATTACTTCAGTACATATAAAGCAAAGCCTTCTGCCACGTCTGTCTGTCTGTCTGTTCACGATAAACTCAAAAAGGTTTCGGTATATAATTTGTCAAGGTATTTTTTATTATCCGGGCGGGAAAACATCTGCCGGGCTCGCTAGTAATATATATAATTTTCTCACTAGTGGTAAACGATCATTCTTTTTTTTTCGAACTGAATTTGCTATCGACCTAGCAAGGTCTTAACAGCTTCACCGGACTACAAAGTTTCATTCATGAAGGCTACCAATCTACGGCATATATATGACTTTAATATAATGAAAAAGGTGGCTTTATTCCTCCCTGTTTATTCTGACACAATTAAAATAAGTTAAAATATTTTTAAGCTATTGCATAGCTTCTATCGCGGGCCTTGAGCGTGGGGACCGAATCCAGAAATTCCGTAAGGAAAAAATCCTAACACACCCCACTTCGACCGGCACAGCGGTGATACTTTTTAGTTTTTCCATCTATCGATAAATACCAGAACTTTTAATGACTTTTTGAAATATCACGCTTGTCTCTTTAGTTCAGCAACCCGCCTTTAGGTGGCATTGGTTGTATTGGAAAACTACCGTAATCAGCTGTTTGTGAGAAAGTATATAGGTGTATAGGTATTTATCATCTATGTACAACAGTGAATATCTGTACTCGTATAATTTGTGTACAAAGTGTTTTAAATATGAATAAACAAAGTGCATTTATTAATGAAGAAAGTCACGAAAAAATAGTGAAAGAAAATGAGTTAGTACTCTATATACATTCATTTTATTATTATTATCACAAATGCAGTATTATTTTTTTGAAATAAAAAGAAAAAATTAATTAATTTTTTTAATTATTATTTTTTTTTTAAATACTGCATTAATAAAATAAATAAATAATTATAATTGCATAAGTTGATAAAAAATGCTATGCAATAGCTTTATCGCGGCAGTCTCCGAGTGCCACAAATTTTTATTTGATTTTAAAAATTTTCTTGTTGCCTTTAGTTAACTTTTGAAGTCGTTTGTTAAACCTAGATTAGACTAGACTAGATATAGAAGTTCTGAAAAGTTACTAAACTTTAGCTGTGTCCGTGCAATTTACACGTTTCTTTTCTATTCTATTGTTATACGCTTTATATACTCTTACTTAAATTATAGCACAACGGAATGCTGTAAATGCTCTCTGTGTCTTTTCTGCCCATTTTCACGGCGATCAATACAATGGTACAAAAGTTGATGCGTTTCAACGCCATCTAGCGGCGAGTGGTAGTAACATGGATACTGTGAAAATATTGTCTGTATTCTAATAACTAAACATGTTGACATGAATATCAGTACTTGGTGTAGTCCGGTGAAGCTGTTAAGACCTTGCTAGGTCAATAGCGTAAACAGTTCGAGAAAAAAAAATCAGTACTTGATATACTAGAGTACCACCTGGTGGCGAGTTATGGTAGAATGGATGTGCTTACTTGAGAGTGATAATACTTGAAAAAAAAAACTTTAGAAGCATTTATTAGTAACCGAAAGTACAACGTCAAGCTCGGATCGGTGACACACGCAATCGTTTATACCCGGCCTCAGTCGACATCAACGTTTTTATTATTACGTATTATATCAATTGTTAAAAAATCTGTATGAATTTCCATTCATAAGTTTTCACTTTTATCATGTGGTCATAAGCACACAGCAATTTTTTTACGACAATGTGTTTTGAAATTATTGAAATTAGTAAACAACTGTAGATAATTGTATAATACGAGTTTTATCTTGAATTAGAACTCACGAGACAACCCTAGTCATGAGACTTTCTTATATCATAGAAATGTCATAAAAATTGGTTGTACAACCAATAAAAGTTGTCAGGAACGCCAAAAGAATCGCATTTGACTAGGAAGTAAAATAAGGCTCGCGGAGATCACTTCTATTAGGGTTAATTAGAGTTTCTTGTTGTTAGTCATTTTAGACATATCTATTTACATATATAAGATTTTGCTTCCGGTTTCGCTCACGTTAATGTGGATTTAAACTATCCCCGGGAACACTACTCCTGTCTGGATGAAATATATCCGATGTCCTTTTCTCTACTCCTGACAACGTGTTTCATTTATGATACTATAGTTAAGATTAGGATACGTATCCGTTCTAAAATGTATCAGGCAACAGCCCAAACCAAGGTGTGCCGTGCACCCTTGAGCTAGTTGTCAAATAAAATCGGCTAAGTGCCTTAAGCGCTCACCTTAGTAGTCCGGTGAAGCTGCTAAGACCTTGCTAGGTCAATAGCGTAGTCAGTTCGAGAAAAAAAAATATCCGTTCTAAAAAAAACAACCCTTTAAGGAGTAAATAACTTAATAACCGAATTTCAAAAAAACATGGAATACTAAGGCCATTCATCTATATATATCATGTAAAAATTATAATTATATTCTTGGTTCTTTACTTTCCTATATCTGCGCGTCTGCATTCACACTATTCTAATTTGAAGTACGAGTAGGTTATGAACCATGCAGTTACTGAAAAGCACATATCGTCAGCATCGAGAGTAGCGTGTACTTTCTACACTTGCCACCCATCCCCACGCCCCTTAACTTTCTCCCCCTCGACACTTTTTCCCCCCCGCCCTCTCCGCAACATTCGACCCTGCCCGGCTTTTTTAGCCTTTTACATTATCTGGCCACCAGCGAACTTGCGGCCGCGGCATCCCATCAAGACCAACACAGCATTCTCCCCCCCACACGCCCAACCATCTCCATTACACACTCAAAAAATTGCAGCACCATCTGCACCTATTCAAACTCGACCGAACACCTAAGCAACAAAGCACCAGCATTAACCAACCCCTAACAAAACAACACAAAACATTAACTCACAAAAACTTAAAAACAAACCACCCGCCAGAAACAACAGCAAAAACAAACAACTTACAACAAAAACTGGAACAACAACCAACAACAGCGCCCAATATTAACGGCCTAACAAAAAAATTTCCGCAAACTTACAAAACACCAACAACAAAGAGCGACATCAGTCACCGCGGCAACCACATCACTCTCCCCAGCCCCAAAACTCAACAACGCCAGGGGCAAAAGGACACATCGCCAGTCAGAACAAAATAAAGCAAAGGAATACACAAGACCTTGTTTCATAACTCATCTAAAATTTACACACACCAACAATACAACAACTCTACAACTCAGCCGCACAGCTCATCAATTCGCTGAAAAAACTTCATTTTTATCAACACACCCCCAACAAACCCAAAAGAAATCTCACCAAAAAATTTCAATTCAATTCACACTCAATTTCACAATTTAAACAACATTTATCCACACTAACACACACAACACAACAATACACCACACCATATTACCATTCCATAACTAAATTTTAATTTAACCACTTAAAGTTGACAACCCTTCCCTCAAAAACATTCCGTGACCCGTCACACGCAATTCTTTTCGACCCCCCAACTTTAACCCAAAATCAAACTTAGTCCGACACACTTATCACCCCCCCCACATACCATCAAAATTTAAATACCAGATTATCCACTTTCAACGACGCGCTTTAACCCCCCACAGGGGGTAATTTTATTAAACTTTTTCTCACCAAACACAAAACCCCCAATCAGTTTGAACATAACTTCAACTTACCCAAACCCTCTCTCACCAATTCAATACCAAACCGAATTCCTCCAAAAAAAAACACAACATTTAAACATTTTAAATTCATTTATCACATCATTCTTAACCCCAACACGTTTTTAGCTTTTTAACACCGTTCATTCATGGAGACGCATTTATTAAATACTCGTCCAACTCCAACTATCGCACTCAAATATTTTATTAATAGTTTAATATATGGGTATGTCTCAACTAAATTTAAACAACTGTTTGGAATTGTTAGATCTCGTATAACAATTCAACTTTACAATGCAAACAAAGAACACATCACTATAGAATAACAAAACCTATTCCGCTCAAATAAAAACAAACCACTATTTTAACCAATTCACCCCAACCACGATAGTAGGATTTTTAAGGCGGACACGAATTATCAATGAGGAACTACAAAAAGTAATTGGACAGTATTTTGGCTCAATTAGCGTAGAAAAAATGGTGGAAAATTATATTCAAAATTAAATTCTCTAATTGAAATATATGTCCCCTATGTAAAAATCAGCCAGTACTCTTACCCGAAATGGTACCCATCCTCTTTAATCAATGTTATTAAAGAAAAAACAAAAACATAAAAAATGGAAAAAGTAAAAAATCCAAATTACGCGGAACTCACTTTAAGAAAAAAAAAAGGATTTACAAAACGGATCTATAAAAAATATACGGATAGGTGCGAAAAACAGATTAAAAAATCACCTCAGGATTTCTGGAACTATATTAAAGAAAGGCGCAGTTCCTCAGGTTACCCTTGTAATATGACATACGACGGGACCACCTTTTCAAACGGGAAAGACATATGTAATGCATTTAACAGATTTTTTCATAGCGTTTTTCAGCCTCCCATCCTCTAAGAGTATATAACCTGTCCGGAATGCCCTTACGCAAATATTCCCTATCCATTACAGTCAATTTTCAAACCCTATAAACCTATTTAAAAACTAGACATTAAAAGGCGCAGCGTGGAGGCTTACCTGTTATTTTTATTAAAAAATGTGAAACAGGAAAATTGTACCCCTACAAATATATTTCAGATCCTTAAATGTGGTATATTCCCTAAGCAATGAAACACAGATTGTCCCAATTCACAAAAAAGGTCGTAAAGATGACATAACAAATTATAGGCAATCTCGCTATTAAATAATTTCGGAAAATCTGGAAAAATTGGTTTATGAGCATATTTATACAGTTTCGCAGCACTGCATTCCATCATCACAACATGTTTTGTCAAGTCCCGTTCTGTCATTACCAATCTTTTCAGTCTAAGTGAATTTTTTTTCTAACATGGGAGCGCAAATAGATTAATTTATACAGATTTTAAAAAGCATTTACCGAGTTAATTATCATATTTTAATTTCAAAATTACGCAATCCAAAAAGGCAATCTCTTGCGCTGCTAAATCATACTTAAGAAAAGGCGCAAGCAGAGTGAGGGCGGAACAGACAGACTTTGTTGATGTCACTTCGGGCGTGCCTCAGGACCTTGTTATCGCCACTACTTTACAATATTTACCTTTTTATATAGCAGATTGCTTTCACCACTCAAATCATCTTCTATATCACGAAAAAAAATTTTTCGTCGAATAATAATTTTCGGACTGTCTATTCTCCAATCTGACTTAAATAGACTAACAACTTATTATCAAGCTAACAAAATAAATGTTAACACCCAGAAGTGTCAAACAATAAGTTTCACTAGGAAAAAGTCGCCTATCAGTTACAACTACCGCCTTTCAATAGACAATCCCCAAACATCACAATAAGAGATTTAGGCGTCATTCTTACAGCAAATTCACATTTATGCACATATAAATCATATTATTAGTAAAGCTATAAATCCCTTGGATTTTAATACGTAACAGCAAACCATTCAAGATCCACAATGTCTTAAGGCTATTTTAGTTATGTTAGAAGCGATTAGAATTTCCAATTTATTTGAGACCTTTTTTTAAAAGTTATATTGATAATATGGAAGAATTCAACGCAAATTTATTAAACACCTCAATTATAAAGCTAAAATATTTAACCAATCATATGAAGAATCATGTGAACACCATAAAATAAAACTTTGGAAAAGACGCCAATTAACGGAATGTTATTCCTTTCATGTATTAATAACAAATTTGATTGTCCAGAGCTATTAAAAAATAAGCTTTAATTACCTCCCAACGCACTAGCATACTCCGTTATTTTCAGTTCCCTCATCCAAAACAAATACTCGCAAATGTCGCCATTCATTCGCATTCCAACATATATAACAGCGAATCTCTAACTAGATCCATTTACACTTCTCGCATTCTTACAAAATAAAACACAATCTCTTCCCAAAAGAGGCCAAATTTAATTATAATTTCATCATCAATGAACTTAACACTAATACTTTCACAAACATACCTACCCAACCATACACTCTCCCCTATAAAACAAAACCTAACACACACCTCCACAACACACACTCACACCCCACACACCTATACTTTACCTAAATTTTCTTAAAAAAGTAAGAATTTTCACCTCTAAAAAAAAATATTATAATTTTCCATGCGTTAAATATTTATTTTTTTTTCTATTACCTTCACTACCAATGAAAAAAATAAATAAATTTTGCATTTTTTTTTTAAACCGAGTCAAAGTTATGTCGTCGATCTCGCAGGCCAACGCGGTATACGAGTGTTAATTGCATGTTCTATCTATGTAAAGAAGTTACTATAAACTTTAGCCCTTATCGAAGGGTATAGCTTCAATACTCGGTTACAAGTCAGCCTTTTCGGAAATTAGCTCGGACTAACAAGAGACACAACAATTTATTACATATACATAACCAGACATTTTATTATATTTATATGTATGGATCATTTGAAGCCAGTGTCGATGCATAGACGAAACGCATCCAACGAAAGAGATTTCCGAGGTTATGGAACAGTATTCTTCTATCTTCTCTACACAGATAAATATCTATATAATGCAATGTTATTCTTCATAAAAAACTTGGATAATATTTACTATGACGTGTTAAGAAATAATTTAGCACCGAAAAATAACTTCCAAAGTTCCAGATGACAACTTTACTAGTTAGAAAAACTAATTGAGAAACGAAAGGGTCTTTGAAGAGAGATTAAGTAGGTTATATTTATTATTTTAGCTTCAGCTAATTATTTATCATTGTCCCCTTAAATATGCCGAAAGTTGATATATTTTTTGTTGTCTTTGAAATTAATGCGGTTTTAAAATATAAGACAAATTACCCAATACATATTTCCATCTACATTTGAACAGTTTATATTAGCCATTCTTTGGTATATGTGATGGTTTATCTATTTTGATTATCAATATTTCATCCATACTCATTACCATCTTGTTTGTGATCCTTGCCTTAATTACTCAGCTAAGATTTAGGAGCAAGGATCAAGTCCTTGCCTTACATACGTTCTTGGGGTACCCGTTTGTGGAAATAAAGTTTTTTGTTAGTTCAAAATTATTCAATTTAATCCCTTACAGTGGTGCTGTTCTGCAATGTAATTGAATACTTGAACGCAATTAACAAGCCAAGTATTCAATAAATATAATTTTAATTTAACTGTGCTGATGGACACATAATAAGCAGGGCGACATATAAATTTTGCATACAAGTTGTCAGATTGACACAAAAGGATTTATGAGTATATTTCGTCCAGCAAAATTACTATTACCGAGTAAAAGATCAAATCCAAATTAACACGGACAAAAAGACGCGGGCAAGAGCTAGTTTATAATATTAGTGAAGTCATTTACTATAGAAGAAAAAGGTAAAACACTATAAGGCGTTTTCCATCATGCAGTGCTTCTTGCACAAGATTGCAATGAGTTTTGAAATTGAATTGTTACAGTTATGATCATTATTGCGAATACGTGAACATTGAAAAATCTAAAGAAATAATATACTATATTATCTATAGATAAAGTTAATTTCAGGCTCATATTTTTAGCTTTTTAATTTTGTTTAGCTTAATCCACAATAAAGAATGTGTTATAAGCATAATTTTAATCTAAAAATTAATTAAAATTTTAAATGTCATTAATCTATACATAGTTAATCGAAAATAATATAGTTCTATACCTTTTCTCCTGTTTTTCTCCTTTAGCGTTTGTCAACCGATTTTCTCTTCTTTTTTTTGTTTCGATACTATTGGTCAACTTTGTACAAAGAGAAAAAAAATAGAAACTGTGTAGACGTTCACATGTAGAAAGAAATACAAATAATCCTATCTATATATCAAACCGTGGAAAAATTCTTATTACGCTTGAATTCGGGCCATTGGTAATCTGTAATTGGTAATTAGTAGTGAGTAAATAATTTTAAAATTTGAATCATCATTAGCAAAACCCAGTTTCAACTGATATTAAATGAAACTGGAAAACGTCTACGTTTTAAACTTCAGGACTGTAACTAGCCAAGGCGATGTTAAAAAAGCTACGGTTTTGTAACAGTTTCTTTCACCGAAAGCTCTCGATGTAGGATTCGAAATGATGCCCCTACAACCATCACCATCCTTTCTAATTACAAACTAACTGTCCGTCCTGACTTCACATCGGTGTATTAAGGAAAAAATGAGACCAAATTGTCCCTCTACTGTGTATCAATTACACTATAATATCTTTGAAGATTTCGCTACTGCATTTTGTCTCACTGGCTCAATCACTTTTTTATATTGAGATTTTTTAATCTATTTTTTTACGTTTCAAACATCTTTTTTCTTACAAAATCTTATACTGACATTATAAACATAACGAAAAAATAATTAAACGAATAGATGAAGTCGTTCTGGAGTGATGCGGTTACGTACATTCAAAAATTGGTTTTTATTTATAAAAGATATACGAATCAATATTATATATAAAAAAAACTGCATCTAAAAATGTTTACCGCCAAATTTTAATAATGGAAAATTGTATGTCGAACGTATGCAGATACCTGTCTAACAGCATAAACTGTGTTTGTTATTTCCATCACACGTTTTATAAAAACGCACAGTCGCGAACAAAAGTTGTTCACGAACTTCTGTAGCGTACGTCTATTTATTGTGTATTATTTTCGATCACACGATTGGAATTTCGTACTATTTCTTCTTAGAATTTCGAGGCATAGTTTTTATTATGAAATTAGCATGTATCTTCAAAATCATTTGCAACTAAGAATTATTATGTTTCATTGTTAAATACTTTAACATTTAAAGTTAATACACAGTCCTGATTAATATTATAAATGTGATGTTTGTTTGTTTGATACACTTTTGTGTCTTTTCTGTTCCGCCGATTATCATGAACTTTCACATAATCGTTGTCACGGATACAGAAAAGGACAACAAAGGACTTGTTAGTGCTTTGTTTGTACAGGTACTTTTTGTTCAAAAAAAAATCATCTTCGCGAAGAATAGGTCAAATCTACATGAACCCAGGCGATCCCGCGATGAAAATTCTTTTACCAATAGAAAACCACGTTATTTGTGAGTGTATAGGCTATATATTAACCTGAAAAATGAAAATACTTTTTTGTGATAGTCGGATTTGCAAAGTAAGTCAGAGAAAAAACGGTCGAACTAAAACGTTTCTTACGAACGCTGCCTTAACGATGAGAGATATATGATTGAGTTCTAGAGAAAAATTGTAGAACTTGATAATGCCTAAAAAAAGTCAGCGATAATGTCTAACTTTTACATTTAAGTCACAAAAAGTAGTTTTTTATAAATGTTTACCGCCCAACGAAGTGGGCACGGGTCAGCTAATACTTTAGCTAACGAAATTTCGCAAAAAGTCTGTCATTAAAATATAGTAACCTAACAGACACCTACAATTTCGTCTTCGTCGAATTACGTGTTTTATCTGAATTAATGTTGTCTAGTAATTGGCATTTTAACACTACTACTTATTAATACAATCCTTTCAGCAATTTTTAATTATCGTCATTAAATTTTGTCGCTAAAACTTAGCTCCTGTGTAGAAACGTAATAATATTACGTTTAGATTATATTTAAAAAAGTCTTCTATCTGCAAGAAACGTCTTTTCAAAATTGGTTCAGAGAACTCGGAGATTATTCCAGAAAAAACAGCAATTGAATTAAATATTCCATTATTATTATTATCCAAATATACATTGTAGTAAATAAATTATGATAAATCCATAGCATATACATAGAAATGTTTCACAATATTAGGAAATAAATAAATAAACAAAAAGTTTCCTAAGAACTTTTTCCTCTCAGTGTACACCAATATTGAATTTGTTGCGTGGGTATAGAAGGGTAAAAAAAATTGAGATCGTGTGGAACGGCACGAACACCGTTTACATCCTCCCGTCGCTACCTTAAAATCACTTATTAACTTGGCATTTTTCATATGAAACTTTTATAATAAAACATGTGCAGACGTTATTAAATCGGTGTATATTTGATACGAAATGAATAACTTGGAAATTCAGACACGCGTGGGCGAACTCTTACCGGCTGTCACGTTGAGCATATACGTATAATTTATATGTGAAGACAAATCAGTACATTATCAGTACATCATCTTTGTGTTCCTATTCATTCGGTCGCTTTCTTCTTTAGCGATCAATCTTCCAAATTATTACTGTCATTGTCGAGTAGATAATAATGTGTTATGTGATAATTTCAATGTTCTAACAAGATGGTGGTTCCCTTATTAGAACTTTCCGTGGAGTCTTTAAGGTGTCTCAGAATTCATGCTTCGTGATATTATTTCCTATGCAACTTCACTTGTACAAAATAACCGAACTATTCTGTCCGCGTGTATGTGACTGAACTCCTCCTAAACAGGTGGATAGATTTCGATGAAATTTTTTGTGTGTTCAAGTGGATACAATTATTGGACCCGGTAGGTGGCGCTACGGCTGAATTTATAATAGGATTTTTTTTATAATCAAGGTAGGACGACGTCAGCCGGGCCATCAAGTATTATGTGAAACACCACCAATATTACAAAATATAGAGTGAAATAACACAAGATTATGAATAAGCGAGCGGGCCTGCCGGACGTTATCCCGCCCTGATAATAAATAATCCTTGACAAATTATATACATAAACCTTCCTCATTAATTACTTTATCTACTGGTAAAAACCGTAT
The DNA here is from genome assembly GCA_036509395.1 of Antheraea yamamai. NCBI lineage: Eukaryota > Metazoa > Arthropoda > Insecta > Lepidoptera > Saturniidae > Antheraea > Antheraea yamamai. The sequence goes on along the minus strand of AP028449.1, from coordinate 8,516,985 downwards.
GAAAATCCGTTCAGTAGTTTTTGATTTAATATCGCGAACAGACAGCCAGACGTGGCAGACGACTTTGTTTTAAAATATGTAATAATAAAATCTGCTGTATGACATACTAAGATCCCACTAAAAACTCAATTCGGTAATTTCTTTGGTTTTCAGTCGTCATCATGGTAACCAACATGACTTTGCTGCTTATCCTCGTGACCATCGCTTCGGTGACCGCGCAGACATTCCAGTACTCGCGCGGATGGACAAATGGAAAACGCGACGGCCACAAAAGAACTGACGAGGTCAGGGATCACGCCAACCTGGAGAGGATTCTAAGTCCGTGCCAGATGAACAAACTGAGATACGTTCTCGAAGGAAAACCTTTCAACGATAAGGTTTGTTATTAACATAACACATTAACATAACTTTTTGTATTTATTTTCTGTTTCATCCATATACAGGCAAAATGTTTAGACAGTAGCAATTTTATGGAGGATTTAAGTTTTATTTGTTGTTTATTAGTATTTGTTTTGATATTATTATTTTATATGTTAAATGTGACCATGAAGTAATAACCTCGAATACTGCAAATGTTTAATCTTTCACATGGATAGGCTACATACAATATACATGAGACGTTCCACGCCAAATAAGATGTATGATTAATTTTTTAAATTTTGTAATATATCTTAAACTAGCCCCTCTTGGAAATTTTGCCGTTTTTTTTATTACTCGTTTAAAAGATAATTTTATTAAAAATGGTATTTTTTTGTTTTTACTTGACCTTAATATAGAAAAAAAAACATTTTAGTTTAAATAAATTTTCAATTACGTTAACATTCTTTTATATATATAAAATAGACGACAAAGGAGAATGATTGTGCAATTTCACACGAGTCCATAACTCAACACTAATCAGTACATTATAGTAGTATTGGCATCTCGTTATGTCTTTCTAACATACACCATGATATACTACTTGTCTAGAGCTATATAACTATTCGAAGACAGAACATTTCAATACATATTCCTGTTCTGTTTGTGAAACAATTTCCTTTATTTTTTGACGTGAATACGTCTTTAAATTTGCTACCATACAGGGGTAATCCAAAAAACCTACTGATAACAAAAACGGGGGATACAGTTTGGCAATGTAGTTTCGAATCTATTCTCTGCATATAAAATTAAATTATACCATTGAATAGCTAAAGGATCAAAGAATTCATTACGCTAAGTCAGGACTGTGACACATCGCACACGGTGTAGGGGGAAGCGCCGCCATTTTGGGGTAAATCTGCTGCGTTTTCAGATTTCCATTTAGTATAACTTTCGACTCGGTGAAGCTACCACGTTTTTTGAAGTTTCGGTCGGCAGCTCATGTCAAAGTCCATCGATTATATATAAAATATTAGTGTAAAATCGTGACTGTGTATATAATAAGAAGTTAAAACAATAAAAAATATATCAAGAAATATATAATGTCAGCCTATACGCGTCGAAAAGCCAAATCCAAATACAGAAATCGTATAGGGTTGGAGAGAGCATCTCAAAACCAATCGAATGGTACCATATAACTGGGTCAAGCAGTGGAGGCAACGTAAAAAATTGAATGCGGCCAAGCGGATCACACAGATCTATAATTAATAAAGTTACTAATTATAAATAAGTACTTATTTGTTAGGTTGATTTATTTCCTGAACCCGTTAAATGGAACAGTTGCCATTATAAATAAAACATGGAAACACGGAGGACTTCTTATGATTATGACATACATAAATAATAATAATTTATATAGAAAATATCGCCCGTTACGAGACGTATTCACGTACAACAAACGGCCGTGTCATGACATAGCCACACCACATTTTTTTGTTTAGTAGCTAGCGACGAGCTGTATTTATAAGTCTCTATTCGTCGTTTTCTCAGTAGTAACTATCTACTGATATATAATATTTATAGTCACATTTCGATCAGTGGTCGACAACTAGTAAAAGATAAACAGTCATGTTTAAGAACAGTATTCATATCTTGATAAATAAATACAACCGTATGTAACTATCAATTGTTAGTGTGTTTAGATATTGCGTCGATCTACATAGGTTGAAGGTGAATGACCTGAAGTTTTCGATGGGGGAAGACAGCACGAAGAAACTCTTTGGTAGGGCTTTTTCCAAGATCGCGTGGCTAGCTTTTGTTTTAAGTCATAGAAGGCAAACGAACAGGTGGGTCACCTGATGTTAAGTAATCACCACCGTCCATAGATAATAACAACAACAGGGGAGTCGCAAGTGCGTTCCCAGCCTGTGTTTGACGAAAGGGGATGGAGGGGAAGAGGAGAGGAGAGGGGAGGTCGGTGGGCCTCCAGCGCTCTCACTGACCGAACGAAACTCAACAATGCAAGTACAGTGGAACCTGGTTAATTGGGATCTCGAGGGACCAAGAATGTTGTACCATTTATTGAGGGTTTCCATTAATCCAGTTTTCCAATTAGGCAGGTTTAAAATTATAGTTGTCTCATTTACAGACGCTCCCGCTTATAGAGGTCGAAATGTACGGCTATTCCATTTTTAGAGGGAGAGGTGGGAATGTTAATACAAATGCGTATGTTTGGTGTTATGAATTTAATATATGTAGGTATGAATGTACATACATTATGTATTACGTGGAAAAAATCAAAACAATACAGTTAAGTTTATGACTTAAAGTAATCAGTTATGTTTGTTTGTACTTGATTGCTTATTCCTGAAACCTGTTTTATATATAAATTTGCTCAAAAATATTACTAGAATTACCAATATTTGATATTTCGAAATACTTGTGTAAAGTTTCTAAAGCTTCTAAAGTTTCTAAAGATTTTAGGTCAAAACCTGAGATAGTACTGACAAACAAAGCGTGTGCGAAAAACATTCTAATGTTTGTAAACAAAAGTGTCAAAACCTGTCCCAACCCGATTAATTTGTCTCATTTATAGAGGGAATTGAGTTACAGAGTCCCAATTATAAAGGTAAACATCGATTAAATCCTAGAAATCAGATCTCATTTAACCAGGTTCGAAAAGTCCCATTAATAGAGGTTATTCAATGAAAAAGTACCGGGACCTCATTGCAACTCTCAATAATAGAGGTTTCTCATTTATCCAGGTCCCATTTAACCAAGTTTCACTGTACTATTACTTCAAGTCGGTGTTTCTGTGAGAGGGTAGTAGTACCCCGGGTGAGCCGACCCATTAATGCTGATACCAGTAATAGCTTCTGCGTGGCTCTACTACCTACAATAGCTGCCACCCTTATGTTGAATATCTGTCGTCAAACACCTATAAGTGTTTTCCGGCAGCTGCACTTGAGAGCCAGTCCCTCTAGGCTTAGCGTGATTACTATCTTGGACCACATTGTCATTTAACACCGGATGAGATTATGGTCAAAAGCTAAAAACTATAGTGTTAAAAAAATTCGTGTTGCTAATTTCAATCTTATTTACATCTTTATTTAAATCTAACAATGCTGTCAATATTTTTATAAGTCTTCCTTCTGCCTTTTGTCCCTTTTAATTTACATTAAGGTTGTTAACCCCAACTTTTAAAATGGCGGGTCATGTTTAAATATCTAGCCATTTTTTAAACTATTATTGTAAAGTATATAATTTATAACTGTTCAAGTTTTAAAATCTATACTATATCTATACTAATATTATAAATAGGTAAAGTTTGTGAATTTGTGACGTTGTAAGGTGATCTCAGGAACTACTGGTCTGCTTTGAAAAAATCTTTCAGTGCTATATAGCTCATTTATTATTAGCTTTATATTAGCTATTAGCTTATCGAGGAAGGTTATAGGCTATATATCATCACGCGAAAATAAATAGGAGCGGAGAACCAATGAAGAATATTCCAAAATCGGGGTATTTGTCCCCTTGAGAGCTTCCACTACGTGTTAACTATTTCACGGGAACGAAACCGCGGGCAGAGGCTAGTAATATTATAAAGAGGTAATGTTTGTACATTTGTGAGTTTGTGACGCTGTAGAGTGTATTCTCAGGAAGTACTGGTCCAATTCGAAAAATTGTTTCATTGTTATATAGCACATTTATCGAGGAAAGTTATAGGCTATATATATCATCACGCGAAGATCAGTAGGAGTGGAGCACCAATGAAAAATGTTTCAAAATCCGGGTTTTTTCCACTTGAGAGCTTCCGCTGCGTGTTCTGCCGAAGTCGCGGGTAGAGGCTAGTGTTGTAATAAAAACGGTTTTTTTTTTAAACTTCTGCCGCCAAGTCTTTTGGCCAGTGCATCATAAGATCTATATTCGTTTATATGGAGCTTAAACCTTTATGGTTTTGTACAGTGTAGGTGTTAGCCCATATTTCTCACTTTTCCATACGAATTTTCAAACATTTTCATTCATACAAACCTTCATGTCATGACAATTATAAATACAACAGAAAAGGAATTGTCAAATAGGTGAAACAGATTCGATGCGCTTATGTTCATACTAGCTGACCCGTGCTCACTTTTTTAGGCGGTAAACCTTTATAAATAACTACTTTTTGTGACTTAAATGTAAAAGTTAGATATATGCTGTCGCTGACTTTTTTGTAGGCATTATCAAGCTCTACAACTTTTCTCTAGAACTCAATCATATATCTGTCATCGTTAAGGCAGGGTTCGTTCGACCGATTTTTCTCCGACTTATTTTGTACATCCGACTTCCAAAAAAAGTGTTTTCATTTTTTGCGTTAATATATTATAGCATATGACACTCACAAATAACGTGGCTTTCTATTGGTAAAAGAATTTTCAAAATCGGTATAGTAGATCCAGATATTACTCCCTATAACATCACAAACTCACAAACTTTACCTCTTTGTAATATTAAGTAACTAGCCTCTGTCCGCGACTTCGGCCGCGCGGAATAGTTACTTTAGGCTAACGCTAACGCAGCGGAAGCACCGATTTTGAAACATTATTCATCGGTGCTCCGTTCCTATTGGCCTTAGCGTGATGATATGTAGCCTATAACCTTCCTCGTTAAATGAGCTATATAACACTGAAAGATTTTTTCATATTGCACCAGTAGTTCCTGAGATTATCCCCTACAACGTCACAAACTCACAAACTTTACCTCTTGATAATATTAAGTATAGATATAGAATAGACAATAGATGTCTATTTATATAAAATTCGTTCGATAGCATAGAGAAATTCATAGATAAGACTATCATCCTATTCATAAATCAAATTATTTTAATAAGATAATCAATACTTTGATAATTACCTTACAGTTGTTCGTACCTTGCGACTACGTGGAAGATTACATCGAACAACCAAAAATGTACAAAAGTGAACGCAACCAAGACGCCCTCTTCGACGCTTTCCAATAAAATATTTAACTATTCCTCCAAACGTTATGTGCCAAATATAAATTCTGAGATTATGATTTACTATTACTTATTCTAGTTAAATAAGGAGTCCATTATTAATAATTGTATTTTATATTAATAATTGTTTATAGTGTAAGTAATACTTCAGTTTTCAGTATTCACCTATTGTAATGCATACTTTGGCTGTATATATGCATTGTTTATAACATGATATTAAAAATGTAGTAATAAATTAATTTATGTTTTCTTTTCTATCGATAAAAGTTCATAATTTATTGCGATTGTAAAATATGACAAAATATTCCTTATATAGAAATGAGTTATAAGTTTAAATTTGATACAAAGTATGGAGCACAGTTAAAAAAAACAATTCAGGTAAAGATTTTCAGGACGAGAAATGTTGTAAAATAATTTATTTGCATTTAAACACGTTAGCAATACATATTACCTTATGTTATTATTGTTACTGTAATCTTGAATATTTTTGTCAGGTTTCGATTGATTACAATTTTCGATTATTTCCATACATAAATATAAAAAGTAGGTACCTGATAATTAAGTAATAACTTTATTATAAAAATATTGATAGACACTGCTATATAATTTATTTTCTTTTAATGACAACTTATTATACATTTTGTGAATTAAACATTTTTGTAGTTAGGCACATATGTTTTTTATTTTTATCATTGATAGCTTATAAATATTACCCTGTAACTTTTATGCTGTAGAATAAATAAGGTTTGTAATTTCGACGATTTCTTGAAAATTTTATAACTGCCATTTTCAAATACTTATTCACAACATTATTGTACAATTGTTTATTAATAAAATGCAAACATGAACTGTGTGTGTCTCATTTAAACATTGTATTTGTCTTTTGTTATTTATACCGGATGGTAGAACATGGAATATATAAGAACATGGATATCGTGCCAGATAAGATCGCGACAACGATACACCAGGTGTGATATCCGCAATATAAGCCTCAGACGGTAACTCTAGGTCACAATCCTCGGAGTGGAATACTTTGTGTAGGTGGTAGAGCCACGCTGAAACTATTACTGGTTTCAGCATGAATGGGTCGGCTCGCCCGGGATAGTACCACCCGACACACAGAAACACCGACGCGAAGTAACAGTGCTCGCATTATTGCGTTTCGTTCGATCAGTGTGAGCGCCTGAGGCCCACCTTCCTTCACCTCCCTCCTTCCCTTCCTCACCCACAACACAGGCTGGCAACGCACTTGCGACTCCCCTGGTGTCGCAAGTGTCTATGGACGGTGGTGATCACCTAACATCAGGTGACCCATCTGTTCGCTTGCCTCCTATGATACAAAAGAAAAACTCAAGCATGCTGCTATAATGATATTATAAAACTGCATTCACTAGTTTTTACACAGACTACTTTGCGACCCACACGTGTGTACATACATCATAGGTACTAGTAGCGAAGTGTGGATATTTGAAAAAAGAAGTTCTTACCTAACAAAAATCAGCTCTTCTCCACCGTCACGGATGATTTGATGGGAGAGAGACGAACTTCTTAGCCTTCCATGGATTCACCGTGCGGGTGCCGGGTCCATCGTGTGGCAGAGAGAGAAACTCAGAGTAGTTCCCAGGACTTGCGACCCAGGTGTAGGTTTAAGGAGGCCCCCTTTGAGATGCGCATCAACGCTCACCTTCACTGCTCGAGTTTCCCGCCCTGCCTAGCCAAATTTGGTAGGAACCTGTTAGTGCAGCCTTTGATACTCGTTCTAAAATAGAACTTACTGCAGTTCTCGACAGGCCAAGGTCCTTCAGAAGGTTGTAGAGAGATTTTGCTGGTATACCTCTCGCTCCTACTTCTACCGCGTATAACTTAACCACATAGCCATTTTTATTTAGTTCATTAGTTAGTTCGTAATATTTATTTAAAAATAACAATCTATGTGAATTAATACCATTTTTATATCGATTTACCAAACGGAAACTAAATTACCGTTTACTTATTAGGTATTAATCAGTATCCCCAATTCATTATATCACAATAAAACAATCACAGAACTTTAAACTCGAGCACGCAAACAAATGTATCAATCCACCTTTCAAAATACAATCTCAAACGTTAAGAGTAGAAACGAAGTTCGCAGTTAAACGTCGTATCTTATTACGACTTACAGAAGTCCCATCACAAAGTTTATACCAACTTTTAGACTCAGTAAGCAAGGTAACAATAAGACTTTTAGATAATTGCTCTAGTTTCTACAAAAACCTAAGTACATTAAGATAATAAATTCAAGGATCATGTAAAACCAGTTTGTTGTCGAAATGTTATCAGAGAGTTCTTACTGTTTCGTTCAATAAAATGCAACATTCACATTGGGAAACAGATTAGATTTTAAAGAATACTTTCTAAAAATTAATTATTTTGGATCTTAATTTTGAATAAATAAGCGTATCAACTGAATACTAAGTGATCACTGAAGCACACAGTTTGGTATATATACTTAACTTTAAACAAAACTACAATTATGCTACTAACTTAACCTGTATTCTTCAAATATGAAAACTATACAAGCATTAGTCTTGAAGGCGTTGCTTTTGTAATCGACCTTTGTAATTTTACCATCTGTAAATTATTCTTACTCTACATACTTAAAGGGGAATAAATAATAAAGGTATCTATTTTTATGTAAACAAACAGCAGTAAACAAATATGTATTCTAACATTAAGGAGTACCAAATTTGGGATGCCGAATACAAGATCGAATCATGGCTACAAGCTTTGATAAATCGTAATACCGAAGAGCTTTTAAAAGTAATTATACAAAATAAAAACACATATTCAAATAACACCACACATGCACATGCACATATACACATGCACACATGCACGTGCACACATGCACCTGCACACATGCACATGCACACATGCACATTTAGTTTTAAAAATATTTCTTTATTTATTTATTACTAGTTACCCCACTCCCCGTTTTTTAAATTGTATTAAAGAATTATAAAATTTGCACACATGCACATGCACACATGCACATGCACACATAGTACATGCACACATGCACATGCACACATGCACATGCATATGCACATAGACAATTAACAGGAGGATTCAATTACAACCCTTATCACCTTTATTAAAAATAAAAAAATTTAAATATATTTATATTAATTTTTTTATTTAATATAATTTCTTTTTTATTTATTTTTTTTTTATATAAAAAAAAATATTTTCTTTTCAAATTATTTTATATATTTTATTTTTATTAATTTTTAAAACTTTTATATTTATATTATTATTAATATTAATTTTAATAATAAATTATTATTTATTTTTTTTTTTATAATTAATAATTAATTTTATTTTTATTTTTTTAAAACGGACAATAAATTAAATTAAATAAATTTAATTTTTTTATTTTTGTTCTTCCATAAATCCCAATTGTTTATCTTTTTTTTTATATCAGGCCAAGCCTTAAACTTAATTTAAAATTATTTTTTTTTTTCTTTCCTTTAAATTTATATCTAAACCAATCTTTAGTTTTAAAATGGCGAGCCAAAAAGTAATATATAAATTAATATTATTTTCTTTTTTTTTTTTATTATTTCTTTTAGTTTTTTTGTTAATTATCTCCTTTTATAATTATTTTCAAACCCTTATTTTATTAAATTTTATTTTTTTATTTTTTTTTTTTTTTATCTTCTCCATAAATCCTAATTGTCCTCCTTTTAGATTATTCGGAGTCGTAAGGTATTTTTAATAGCCTATAACCCCTTATTTTTTTCTTCTCCTTTTTCCCCAATCTCCCCTTTAGATTAGAACAGAGACGCCGCAAAATTTTAAAATTTTTTTATTATGTAGGCGTTATCTTCACACCCAATCAATGAAAACAAATATTTCGTTTATTTATTTATTAGGTATACTTCGTTCTGGAGTAGATTAATTCTGGAACCTCAGACTACATGTATGTTAACATGAATGATAATTAAGTACTAACATTATGTTCGTACTATTGAAAAGATAAACCAGATCATTATTCTTGCCGGTTCTTCTCGATGACTGGGTTGTTTTCCGAACCGGTGGTAGTTTTGACGTTCATAAGCGCCTTTTTAGGGCCTAAATTGTATAAAGTGTTTTTTCATGTACCTAATGCGACAGATTTTTCTCAAAAAATTAACGAATATTTATTTATTTTTTATTCATATTTAATTTTATTTAATAAATTACCTACCTATGCGCGATATGAATAGAAATACAATTTAATCATTACATTCTTAAACTTGATACAATTGCCTAATAAGTTATAATAAGTTGTGTTAAGAAATAGTTAGAATAAGTCAAAGAAATTGATACAATTAATGATATTTTTCAAAATTCTAGTAATATTAACAGACTACAAAGTTTGTTAATAAAAATTAAAAATTGCGACATCTAGTAAAGTTACTATCAAACTGGTACGTAATGTTGATGGTATATTTGTTGCTTTACATAATAAATATTGTTATTAGTATTCGACACTAGATGGCAGTAAAACATATAAAATTTAATACGCGCATTTCAAGTTAGTACTCATCGGTACACAATCGTATTTTTTTAGAAATAGTTCCTTACATAAATTTAGCTAAGAACCATGATATAATCTCAACACTAAAACAATATAAACAAGACTTTACCACAATATATTGAAAAACGCTATAATAAAGTGTTCACAAATTTGCAGTGTAGTAGGAATTTAGCATTTGGTTTTTATGACAACTATCATCTACTATCTATAAAACCTATTATAATAAACTTCTATACATTTAAGTAATTGTTTACTTACAACTAGGTACTAATATTGATTTCTCTAATTAACGTTAGTGATTATTAATCTTTTCAATAATACTCATATATGATATAAATATATATGAAATTACTTTCAAACACAAATAATCTATACACGAATTACTCATATGCAATAAACATTTACAAATTGTCTACCGTCATTACACAGAACTTCACATATCAAATACAAATAGTGATATCCTTTATCTCGTGCACTTAAGGTTCAATTTAGACCTTACGTTTATATAGTAAGTAATTTGAAGTTCATCTATCATCCGTAACAAGCGTCATTAGGGCAGAACTTGTAATATCATGTCATTTATGGTGAAATTAACTTTGATGTGAAGAGATCGTTGTAATTCTTTATTTAATAGAAAATCTATAGAGTTGAAAACAATAACTATTTTATGAATCATTAAAAGCTGTCCCAGATTTTAATTTTATGAATAAACATAACATATATGAAATAGCTGTGTCTATAAGTGTGTATACGTAGAAAGAATAAAGTTATTTGCAGTATATGTTTTTACCTATATATTTACTTAGATCTTTAAATCTTCTTTGTTTTAAAGAAGATTACATGGGGTAGAGATGCGTATTTAACCTGAATGGATACAATTAGGAGTATATATCAGAGAAAGTGACAAAGAAGTTGAGGAGTAATAGGTTAGCATGGTATGAGCATGTCGTGAGGAGAGGTGGAATTCAATATATTTTTAGTTATAGGTGTTGGTTTCATAGGAATTATAATCAATTTTCAAAATATTGAATTGTACATCTCAATATAATTACAAAATGTCTGGTGTCCGTCGGCTTATATAGATAAAATTAATAATTTAGATTAATTTCAAAAATGGTATACTTTCTTAGGTATTCCATCACATTGTCGATTTCTAATCCAAATTGCAAATGAATCTGACCACCCGATTGAATAGGATTGGTCGGCATTTATATAAATAAATGTACTTTCAAGTTCATTTCTATTACAACTGTAAAGTATCAATTTCTTTCACTGATGTAGGTTATGGTTTATTCTTCTTATAAATCTGAATATCATAATCAACGCATACTAAGTCATATATTTATATCTTCGGTCTACAAGCAACGCCCCTAGCGGAAACGCGAATTAACTAAAATTGATAGCTCAGTAATAAATAACGTTCTGTATAGAGTTTTAGCGGGATCTTGGACTTTTTTTATGTCATAGCTGGCAAACGAACAAGTGGGTCACCTGATGTTAAGTGATCACCCCCGTCCATAGACACTACCAACACCAGTGGAGTCGAAAGTGCGTTGCCAATCTGTGTTTTGAGGGGAAAGGGATGGATGAGCGAGAGGAGAGGGATGGGGGAGGAGGTGGACTTCCGGCGTTCTCACTGACCGAACGAAACGTAACAATGCAAGCACTGTTACTTCACGTGGGCTTTATATGAGAGGGTGGTACTACCCCGGACGAGCCGACCCATTCATGCTGAAACCAGTAATAGCTTCAGCGGGGCTCTACCACCTACAATAGCTACCACCTTTAAGTGGAATATATAGTACTGGACTGTAATGTAGTGCTATTTATATTTTATTCATAATCTTGTGTTACTTTACTCTATATTTTATAATATTGGTGGCATTTTACGTAATATAGTTCAGTTATTCGCTTGTGCACAACAAGTGGATGGATGGAAAATAATAGCACGGAGCATGAATTCTGAGATGTCATAAAAATTCCCTGAAAAGTTCTAACAAATGGACTATCATCTTGTCAAAACATCGAAGTTATCACAAGACACTTGTAATATTGTTTATTCGACAACGACAGTGATAATCTAGAAGATTAGTTGCCCCAAAAATAAAATTTTAAATGTAACGTTTTGTGATACCTGAAACTATTAAAACTCATTATTACTATTATGTTTATTGGTAACATAGTTATGTTAGAACATGCTAAGCCTAAATTAAAGTCGTGTGTCGAGTGAAGCTGCTGAAATATTTATGCTATTTGACAACAGATGGCTCTAATTTGTACCGACTGGAATAAACTGGTAGTTATGTTTGACGACAAATTGTGGAGAGGGAGTTTTTGGCGGGATCTTGGAATGCCATGTAGTGGCCTTTATATTTTATCTATAATCTTGTGTTATTTGGCTCTATATTGTGTAATGTTGGTGGTGCTTTACGTAATATAGTTTCGGAGCATGGATTCTGACTTGACACAAAAAACCTCAGGAAAGTTCTAACAAGATGGCTACCATCTTGTTAGTTCATTGAAATTATATCAAGAAACTTGTAATATCGATACTCACTTGACAATGGCAGTAATAGTCTACTAGAAGATTGGTTGCCAAAAATAAAATAGAAGAAGAACTTGTAATACTATTAACTACTCGACAATGGCAGTAATAATCTAAAAGATTGGTTGCCAAAAATAAAGGTAAAAATAAAAAAAAAAATTGTGGAGAGTGTGGTGGAGCTGTAAAAACTCATTAGGCCAATAGCGTACAGTCGGTTCGAAACAATCAATTCAAGGGCTTATTTAGGCGTATAGTATCAACATTAACCATTCTAAAGTTGTCTTGTCAGACACTAAAGACACGTTTGAATTCGCGAGGCTCACATGCCGGTACATATGTGTTTCGCAGGAATTCATACATTTATAAATAGCTGGCTTAGTTCAGCTTAGACAGAATCGAGAAGTTGCATCCAAAGCACTGCCCAAACTGAGGTTCGACCACTCTGGCACTGGTGAGTTGGTTGCCAAGCGGCGAAGTGCCTTAAGCACTCCCCTTAGTTCGGTGAAGCTGTGAAAGACTGTCAGGCCAATAGCGTAGTAAGTTCGAAAATTTTTTTTATTTAATATAAAAGATTTAATATAAGAACCAATTAATTAAAAATATAGCCACGTATATCATAATAAGAGCAATAGTAGAATGTATTTCCGATATTAGTTGTTCATTTCTCTGTAATAATATACCATTTTAATGATCGTATCATGTCCGTGCGTCGTCCACTGTATATCAAACGTAATTGGTCTTCGATTTAAAGACGTCCGCAGTCGACTTGCGGGACAATGTCGTTTGCTATCAACTTCGTCGGGCTCGTCTCTATTAAACCTCGATAGGGTTGGATAGTTGTCGATAAAATATATTAGCTTTTTTATCGATACCTCATTGTGAATAAGTGGTTGATAGTATAGTCAATGATCAGTTGAAGTTTTTTTTTATATCATAGGAGGCAAACGAACAGGTGGGTCAAGTGATGTTAAGTGATCACTGATCAATGAAACGCAACAATGCAAGCACTGTTACTTCACGTCGGTTTTCTATGAGAGGGTGGTACTACGCCGGGCGCGCTGACCCCATGCTGAAATCATGCTTCAGTAATAGAAGAAATATAATTTATGTAAAAAATGTAATTCTATAAAAATTATTCGGGCATAAATCGGTTGGGTGCTAGACTAAATTATTTTTGAAATATTACATATACTTATATGTCAAAATTAGAGATGACCGGTCACTTGTCCGTCGTTCGCTCGCGTACTAGTATTTGCATTTCAGCACTACTTACTGTATATCGCGCTACGATAGTTGGTGCTTCGATATTTGTGGTATTTATTATCCCTTGTCTTTATCCCGGTTATAAAGTTATATATCTTGGTATTAATTTTATGGCGTATCTATCCCCGGCCAATTTGCCAGCCCAGAGCCAATATTTGAATTCCATAATATTAAATTGATGTTATCAAAAATTAAACTTCCTAATACTTCTTTTAAAGGAACAAAAAAAAAAATTCTACATATAAGAGAGGTTTATATTAGTGAGGTTATTTTATAGTCATTGTATATACCAATTAACTTATTAGTGCAACAACTCCTAAAATATAAAGGCTTTGTGGAAAATTCAATATCTTTATTTTATTTTTTGGAACCCTTTTAATACCACCAATTATTTTAATTGATTACTAGCCGATACCTATGACTTTGCACTCTTAAAAAGGGTTTGTTATTTTAATGGAACTATGATTTTAATATGATGAATTGTGGATTGTCTTATTATTTTTTCTATTGTAATTTTTCCACGCTGTAACATACACTGTTTAAGTAACCATTATAAATAAAACATTTTACCGATTTCAAGTAATCTCCATTAAATTTATTATTGCCGATTAACCCATATTAAAGCGCATAACGATACATAATCTACAAAATATTCTGAAAGTTCTTCTGTCTTGTCATAGCCGATTCAAGAATTTAATTTACATGACGAGTTACGTAAAAGTAAAATTAATTATATTGGACGACAAAGATAATTAAATGAACTGAAACAGAAAAACTGAAAAAACTGTAAAATTACTGAAAATAATTCATGTTCTTATATTGCTAAATAGTCTAGTTATTGGATAAATTATAAAACAGAGACCTGAAACTTATTAAAAAAAAATATAAGTATACTGATCTTCCGATTTCAGCCGAAAACCAATTACTTCAATTCTCACGTATTATTACAAATCTGTAATAAAAATAACAAAAAAAGTCATATCTATGGAACTGTTCAGTCAATTTAAATTAAATCCAACAGCAAACATTATTCGGAAATTACGAAATTTTAGTTTCCATTAATTGATATAGCATATATCGATATCGATAGTTAATTATAGGTACGTCCCTCAATTGTAAGAATGAGATGCTACAGACTTAAATCCGTTTCCCGCCATCGCACAATCTGTACCAAACGGTCAACCAATCGCGAGTGAAGAGGGCGGTGCGCGACCACCGAACACAGCTGCCGATTGGCCGAAAATATTAAACGGGTTGCCCGTAATAAAAAAAGAATATCGCCGCGTAAACCTAACAATTGAAAGCCACTTTTTGTTCGTGTTAAATTGATGAAAAAAGACTCAGAAAAATTGGTTGAGAGATGAAATAAAAAATGATTTATTATTTGAGCCGCGTAACTTTTTAACTTATTGGACATTAATGACTTTTGATTTTGCAAGGCATTTCGAAAAAATTTATCTGCGCTTGCAATATAGCTATACTTTTTTTAATTTGTAGACGAATGTTGCCAGTTTTTACGGCGGACGTCTAATTTGGTCAATTTAATACGCTGATGGGTCACAAATTGACTTTTACTGTTTCATATCGGGAACTTAAAATGATTTTAAAACGATTCACTTTTAAATTTCAATGGACTGTTCTGATAAATATCAAATATGACAGATGAATTAAATATAACAGAATGTACGTAAACATTTTAACTCTGAAGTTTTATTTTATTTTACAATTGAATGAATAATGCATTTTCCGTTGACAAGTCGCGCCGAAATTGAACTCATAAATAATACTAAACTGTAATAACATTAATTTTAATTATGAATATATACTTAATTAATCTATATTTTTTAATATCGTCATTGGGATTTTCCTAAGCATTCTACTTTTATTTATCATAATACGTTGTTAACTCTTGAACCACGAGTTAGATTTGTTGAAATCGTTTTTCATTCCGTTTATTCTTTAAGTAATGCTATAAATATAATAAAATATAACACAATATAATACGCTGCAATTGTTAGGGGCAGTAATTTACCTATATAAAAAAATGTAGGTTAGAAAATACGCTAAGCCAGAATGGAGTAACTTTAGAGGAAGGCCGTGCAAGTTATTGGGCACCTAGGACTGATTGACTGCCAAACGAGAACCGATAACGCCTTGTGAATACCTATGTAACGTATCGCGGGGCTCAGTAGTGTGATCAGCTTTGACCTTGCTAGGTTAATAGCGTAGTCAGTTCGAGGAAAAAAAAGAAGCATCTGTGATGATTGAAAGTTTTTCAAATATTATCGTACAGAAAAAGTATGGACTATGTGAATATATATATATGGCAGCGAAACGTGGCCGGTCCTAGCTAGACATGTCCAGCAGCTACACGTCACTGAGATGAAGATGCTACGATGGATGTGTGGCGTTACGAGATTAGATCCTGCCTTGAAAACAAAAAAATCCGTAAAAGTCGATCGCAGCGCCACCTGCCGGGTCCAATTGTGAATCTACGTTGGAAGAGATGCCATCAACATAACTGTACAAGGCCCAAGGTCTCGTGGCACGCCCAACACACACTGTTGGACGTGGTAAAGGCTGACTTAAAGGAAAAGAACCTCATACAAAGGATCCGAAGATCGGGCAAAGTGGAGGAAGTTCATTAAGAAAGCGGACCCTGGTTCTAGTCCGGGACATACACACGAACAAAAGAAGGAAGAGATATATATATATATATATATATATATATATATATATATATATTTATTATAAGGAGCAAGCGAATAGGCGGGTCACCTGATGGTAAGTGATCATCGCCGTCCATAGACACTAGCAACAATAAGGGTGTCGCAAGTGCGTTGCCGGCCTGTGTTTGGAGGATGGGGAAAAAGGGGAAGAAGAAGAGGAAGGAGGCGAGGCTCCGGCTCTCTCTCTGACCGAACAAAACGCAACAATGCAAGTATTATTACTTCACGTCAGTGTTTCTGTGGGTCGGCTGGTAGTAACCCGGGCGAGCCGACCCATTCCTGTTGAAACCAGTAATAGCTTCGGCGTGGCTCTACCACCTATAAAATATAATGTAGCTCTTAAAAATAAGTAGTTAAGAGGTGAGAGAGACCTGTGTTATTTTGCGACAGGAATAAGTGTGGCCTTTATTATCTAATCAGAGTTCGTATTTAAAAGGTTTTAAATATAATCGATATGAGATGTGAATCCTTATAAATCACTATAAACGAACGAATCCCTTTTCACGTTATCATTGTGGTATTTTAAAAGGCCATAGTCTTTGTTTTTGCTACGGGAATTGAATGTTACAAATATTGATGTGATACTATCGGGAATTTAATGAATGTCATACATTTTATCAATTCTAGCGGGCCCGGTGGACGCTGTCCCGCGCTGATAATAAAAAAAAACCTTGACAAATTATATACCTAAACCTTCCTCATGAATCACTTTATCTGCTGGTGAAAACCGCATAAAATCCGTTCAGTAGTTTATGAGTTTAGCGCTAATCACGCGAACAACAGAGAGACAGACAGACGTGGCTCTGGTTTTGTTTTTAAAATATGTAATGACATACTAACTTATTTATATAGAACTGGTTTTTGTTTGCGGCTTCACTCATGTTAATGTAATTCACTCTATCACTTAGTAACACTGCATTTTTTTCTGGAAAAACAGTAGTTAGGATATATTCTGTATAACAAACTGTAGGCATAATTCATATTGATCGGTTGTGTAGTTAAAGTGTTTGTCACAAACAAAGTCATTAATTATTATGTAATATATCCGCATTAATAACATTAGTTAGGACTAGCTTATACACACTACTTTGTTTGCGTTTTCGTTTTTCCGATGATTATTCAAGCGTACCGTGAAGAAACATTTACACAGGCCGGCATCACAGCGGCGACGGCATCACAGTTTGCCTCTCGATGGTTGCCTTTGTTTTTATGGATTATACTAGGCTTACCATCAGGTATAGTGCAACTTTGCCGTGCTACAATAAAAAAAAAAATGTCGAGGCAGTCATAAAACTGCCGACAGAAGTGAAAAGTTAAAACAATGAAATTACTTTGTTCTATTTTAGATTTTTAATTAATTATAGTGTGAATTACAATATTTAAATTTCATAATATGTATATTGAAATTATTAACGTTATTATATATTAAGCAATAACTGTATACATTTTTATAAATTCTGTTAATCAATCAAACGTATAATGAATTGTAACATATCAATATTGCATGTACACAGGCTCCTATACTACGCGTCGCTAGTCTGACGCAAGCCGCGCAAGCGTAATACGGCCGTTCATGTTAACGTAGCATGTCATGATGCGAAATTATAAATTTATCTCCTGCCAAAAATACCGCTCAACGCACTTAAAGAAGTATTTTCAAAAAAGTTGAGATCGTCGTCAAATGCTAAAATCCTTAAAGCATAAAAAAGTGTGTGTGTACTTATGTACACGCGTTAGACGTTACACTTCTTTGCCGTAACAAGATAATAATATTTTCAAAAAAATTATCTTTCGCCTTATTCTACGTTTGTAGAAAAAACGTCACTAACGATAGAAAAAAGGTATTTAGTACATTGAAAGTTTTAATACAAAGAAATACAAACAACAAATACAAAGAAACAAAATGTTGACTATAGCTAACTTCAAGGTGTCGGTTTATCGTGACGGTGTGCGCGCGCATCGTAAAAATTTACTCTCATCATTTTCCCCTAACGCGTCAAAAGAAGTATAACTTCAAAAAGATACAACTGAATATTTCAAAAAACAGCAGATGCATCCCTCTTTCTTTCTACAGCCCTATAGTCCAGTAACGTCGTGACCTATGCTTACTTACCTCCTATACACATATATAGAACATGAAGAATGATATCATCAAGGGTTAAAATAAATGTTCACATTAAATCTCAAAACATTGCAATACTTAGTCCTTGAAGGGACAAAAAAGGTACCACAAGATAAGAGAACGGAAAGGTAAACATTGTACACGTATGGAGCTAAATATAAATGTCTTCGGCGGACATTAAGATATCGAATGGAATGTTAAAAGCTATTTAATATTATGTTCTGTTCAGACTTTATTATGGTCCCGTGTACGGAAGGTGGAAAGTGTTTCTCATTCACTAGCTGCATCGGCAATATTTTGAACCGATAATTTGTAATCGATGAGTATATTCATAGTTTGTAGTATGACGGAATGTAATGCATCAAAATATTTTTCTTTTTGCGCGTAATTACGAAGGCTACAACCGAAGGGTGCAAAAAAATGCAACACTTTACTGTATATATTTTAATATAATTAAATTACAACTATAGAGGTGACGACCGATCGATATTAGAATCAGAAGTGTCCTCCTTGGGCGCAATGCCTAAGTCGTAACCTAGATATGCTGACCAAGTGCTTTGGCGCCTCGTGGCTAGGTGGTTTCTCAACAGCGGGCAGCGGGTTGCACGTGTTGCAGCGTTAGCTCTTTAGGCTCGTGCAATGTTTATCTAGGTCACCGCCTAGTCATCGATCTAAGCGGCACGTGTATGTGTAACACGTTGAGCGGTATCTTTTTGACAGGAGATAAATTTATGGTTTCGCGTCATGACATACTAGTAATTATGACTCACGTTAGACTAGCGACGCGTAGTACCTATAGTGGTCTGTGTACATGTAATTTTGATATTTTGTATTGAGCTTGTGCAATCTATCATATGTTTGATTACTTAATAAACTATATAAAAATGTATATAACTATTATTCGGAGCACCAGTACATGTGAAAACCAGACTTATCCTTATAATTTTAATTTACGAATTATGAAATTGAATTAATGTTGAATTGCAATTGTTTCTTGCTAAAATATTATCAAACCACACTTAAATTCTATACATGCATATCACTCAACACGACATTAATGTACGCTTGCTCAGCAGCAATTTCATTATTGGTAAACTATTTTCCATTGTTGCATATTACGATCACAGGTATTATTTATGTGTTAACTTTTCAAATAAAAGGCTTAGTGGTGTCCGGCGATGAGTGTTAGTGGCTGCAACACAGTTATTAACTACAGCAGTCACTAACGCTCATGTAATTATTATTATTGCTAGTAGTAGTAGTAGTATTTAAAAAGAATGTTGGCCTTGGTTAATTAACAATCACAAATTTATCAGGATAATTTTTAATTTTATGAATATAATAAATAATATGTAATATAAATATAAAAATCCAGATTATAATTGATTAAAAAAAAATTAAAATGAACACAGTTATTAAATTGTTTTTGTGTTTTCACTTCAGTTGGTAGTCCTTAGGACTACCTATCCTTTTTATACTTTATAGGTATCAGCGTGTGATCATAATCTTAACTAAATGTTAAATGACAATGTGGTCTAAGCTAATAAACTCGCTAAACCTAGATCAGAATTAGCTCTCGAGTACAAATGCCAGAACACAACTATTGGTATAACACAACAGACTTTCAACTTAAGGGTGGTCACTAGCCAGGCGAGCTAATAAAAGGCCCTACTACAATGCTATCTATGGTTTTACCACGTTGTTGTACTCCGAGGAAAGCTTTGGCTTATTTGAAAGGGTTCAAACCTACGTTTCTATACTATTTAATATTATAAAGAGGTAAAGTTTGTGAGGTTGTAAGCGGTAATATCGGGAACTACTGGTCCGATTTGCAAAATTTTAGTGTTATATAGCTCATTTATTGAGGAAGGCTATAGGTGTATTTGTAGGTGGTAGAGACATGCTGAAGCTATTATTGGTTTCAGCATGAATGGGTCGGCTTGCCCGGGGTAGTAGCACCCTCTCATAGAAAATCGACGTGAAGTAGTAGTAGTGCTTGCATTGTTGCGTTTCGTTCGGTCAGTGAGAGAGCCAGAGGCCCACTTCCCTTCCCCTTTCCCCGACCCCTCTCCCCCTCCCCCCAAACACAGGCTGACAACACACTTGCGACACTTATGATTTTGCAAGTGTCTATGGACGGTGGTGATCACTTAACATCAGGTGACCCGCCTGTTCGCTTGCACTTATGATATAAATAAGGCTATATATCGTTACGCTAATACTAATAGGAGCGGAGCACCAATGAAGAATATGTTAAAATCGGGGTTTTTTCTTCTTGAGAGCTTCCGCTGCGTGTTAGCGTTAGCCCAAAGCAGCTATTCCACGTGGACAAAGTCGCGGGCAGAAAATATATGCTATATACGTTAATCAAATTAAAAGAAAAACTATTTTTTTACTAGATGAGAGTGATAGAATATGTAACTAATACTAATAACGTACCTGTACCTATGTAAGTTTGTAGTAATATCTATGTAATTCTATTTACGTTTCTTGACAATATCATAGATTTTATCATATAAGGTGTAGTCTAATTCGATTACATTTTACTTCTTTACTTTTTTACCAATGTTATAAATGTGAACGAGAGTTTGTCTGTTTGTTTGTTACGCCTTCACGTCTGAACTACTTAACGAGTATCATATAATTTTGCATACATATCGTGATTGACATGAGAAAAGAACATACAATATTTTCCATCTTGAAAAAATGTACTATTCCCGACGGATAGACCAAATGTACATTATTACGAGCGAAGTCGCAGTTAAATGCTAGCAATTTATAAATTATTTTACCTACTTGTAGATTTTTCTTTTGTATTCTATTGTACCTACTTGTAAAAAACTTAAAATACTTTAAAACGGAGAATTTAATTAAGTTAAAACTTAAATGTCCAACGAAGATTATTAAATCTCAATGAGCTTCTTCTTATTATGGTGCTCTTTCAAAGTAATGGCAAAGTGTATTTTTATTCGAAACCTTTATTAAATTTAATTTGTAGAAAATATATTTAAAAGTGAAAAATAAAATCAACGGTACTTTCTCGTAGCCGTACAATCAGCCGTCACTTACAAGACGAAGGCATTTAAATGAAAGCGCGATAAACTGGTCAGGGATTAATGAATGTATTCCCTGACCAACGCACCGCACTAATATTACTCAGTGTAAACCTTAACCAACAATTATTTTTCATATAGTAACGGGAGACACCCTCTTAGTTTATGTTTCACGTATTTATTGATGTTTATTAAGCGGTGGTACTTTATAATTTGATACTAACTATATTAATCTAAGAATAGCAAACTTAGTTTATAATTGTCTCAATTGGCTTAACGCTTTCTATTAACAAATCGATTTATAGTCATAAAATAATCGATTATTTTCGTCAATAAATTATATTGCGTTGATTCCATACAAGATAAGTTTGCAATATATAATGTGTCGCAAATAGAATCGCCCATGCTGCTGTGTTCGGATCCGATAGATTTACTTATTTATTTTTTTAATTAAATAAAATAATAATAAAATTAAATATAAGGATAACAAACAATTGTACTCAGAAATACATATAAGTAATTGATAATTTAAATTTATTTATTTTTTAACTAGCGGGCCCGGCAGACGTTGTCTCGCCCTGATTATAAAAAAAATCCTTGACAAATTATATACTAAAATCTCCCCCATGTATCACTTTATCTACTGGTGAAAACCGCATGAAAATCCGTTTAGTAGTTTTTGAGTTTATCGTGAAAAGACAGACAGACAGAGGCGGTAGGGACTTTGTTTTATACTATGTAATGAATTTAATCATTTATTGTATGTCCGTAAACAATTTGAAAAACTGTATTAATTTTGTAAAAGGCCGGCATGATCTAAATACTAGGAACTGTAACAAACTGGTCGTCACATGTTTCAGACTTAGTAAAATCAGTAACAGTTTTTTAGGTAATAGTGTTAGGTTTTATAACAAAGTCCCAAAGTATGTTACCGATTTGCTGGACTGTAAGTTTAAGCGCCACGTTAAGCGGGTTTTGACGTCAAAAGGTTATTATAGAGTGCATCAGTATGTGAACGATGGTGATGTCTGGAATTGACTCCTCTCTTTGCATACACTAAAAACGATTGTAACGTATAGTGTATTGGAAATATATATGTTAAAAAGATGTACCCGATCGAGTTTCTTGCCGGTTCTTCTCGATGACTGGGTTGTTTTCCACAACGGTGGTAGTATTGACGTTCGTAAGCGTAGTCCGGTGAAGCTGTAAAGACCTTGCCAGGCCAATAGCGTAGTCAGTTCGAGAAAAAAAAACGTTCGTAAGTACCTTAAGTGCGACTAAACTGAATAAAGTATTTTTGATTTTGAATATTAAAAAAACTTAGAAAACAATCCGCTCCACCACCCACGAAGTAAGTATACAAATTATTTTTTCGCTCATAACTATTCATCCGGCCATCACAATATTTTGTGTACACATTGTCAAGAGCATGGAAAAGGACATAGGGTACAATTAGAAACATCCAGAACAAATTACTGTTCTCGAGGGATATACCTAATCTATATTAAAGTGAGCAAAACCACGAGAAAAAGTTAGTATATTAATATACCAATATTAACTAATCCCCACCAACTTCGTAGGGCATAAAAAACGGAAAAGGCTTAATCGAATCCAAAAATGCGGTAGTCTAGATAGACCCATCTGCGGCGTACTGTTATACGGGATTCTAAAAATCCCTTTTTAAAAAAAGATTTATTCACTTAACATATATTTATTATTTAACAAAGATTTGTTCATTTAATATACTTATTATTTAACACTGAATAATTATGAGGATTAAGAGTGTTATGGACCGAGTCCGGGAATGAACTACCGGGTGGTATCGAGGACCGTGAGAGGACTCGGAAAGTGCTGACGTTAGGTACTGGGAAAGGTGCTAGTTAGGAAGGGATATAGTTCTGTGGTGTTGGAGAAAGGTCAGCATATTAGGGTACATGGTTCGGGTATAACAGTACGAATTCCGCTATGGATGGACATAATCCTATATATACATTCAGTAATTTCGATTGAGCCTCAATGAACTATATTTTCGTTATCTGTCTCGTTACATTTCAAAATCAGCTAAATTCAATTTTAATCGTTCATAAAACATGTTTAATTTTTTTAAGATCTTCAGAACGATTAAAATTGGATTTACTCATTTTGAAATATATATCTAAACAAAATAAGGTACGTTAATTTATTGTCACACCCGAAATCACATCTCACTTGTGTAATATACCAACCAGGTCTCAAAACTACGATTAGTTTAAGAACTTTTATATATAGAAAAAGTATATACTGCATTATTAATTTCAAACCATGTTAACTGCGTACCTATTACAACATTTAGCGGTCTAAAAATTATAAACTGTTTCATCTCTACATTTATTTCGGTACCCCATAACAATACAAATCATAAATCCGCTAAGTGAGTTAACATCTATATAAATTGAATGATAGAAGTCTATCGTTGTACGCGTATCACTCAAAAACTACTGGATAGATTTATATAATTTTTTTTTGTTTTATTTCTTAGACACTTGGCCCTTATCTAAAGGAATAATTACCATAATAGCTTAATTCAATATGAAATTATTAAACTTTAAAAAATCTACTGATTCTATAAGCACTATGCGTTAACCGATGTGGCCTTTCTTGCTGTAAAGAAGTGGCACAAGCGGGGCGGTTCTTGTGTTTTGCTCTGTACCTACATAAAATATGTTATTTCAAAAAACACATGCAGAAGAGGTTGCAGGCGTTGTTTAGTTTATGATATAACTAAATATGTTAAAATTACTGCATTTCGTTTTCTCTGATGTGACAATTGCAGGTGCATTGAAGGAATTAAGTCGAATGAATGTAAGTAAAGTAGTTATTTGTATGTTAAAATGTTCAAGTAATACGACCGTATGTGGGAAAATACAGAACTGTAGATTTCTCAGAGTTTAAAATCGCCAATACGTCGTGGTTTTTGGTACCTACTTTCCTCTATGAAAAGGCTTATGAATCTGTAGTGGGTCTCTTGCAGGCTGATGACGATGATGAAGTGGTTCTGGTGAGATATTAACGGGTCCATATATTGGTCGGTTAAAATACAAGCTTTACGGATCTGAGAGATATCAAATATATAAGATTGTGAGGGAAGATATTATTTGTAAACGCGAGAGCGATGACAAACAAAACGAGATTCCAAAGTAAGTGCGCCTCGTCGTATCTCTACGATGATTGTAAATCGAAGAGAGAAATAAAGTCGTCAGCAATATCGCATCGATATCGGTGCAGCCCACGGACCGTCCGCGACGAATTATGCATGACTGAACAATGTGTGTTTTGTTATTAGGACGGAGTTACAATTATATCCCCATTTGGATTCAAAGCTCAACTGGTAATATTCAAAACGAATTTTTTTAACGATAGAGTCCATTTTAGTACGAGAAAAACTATCTCACGCAATGTTATCATCGTTGTAACTATGTGGCATAAGGTGGTAAACACGCTAGTTCTAGAGGGGGACTGGCTCTTAAGTGTAGCTACCGGAATATTTACATCTTTTTTTTACAACTCCAGCAGACTTTTTTGGACAAACGCTCATAGCGCTCAGCGTTATAGCAACAAACTCAAGAGTGCGCAGGTGACCGAACCCCGGCTTGAGTTGTTGCCTAGGATGCAACATCGCGAATCTTTTTAAGCTAAACCAATCATATATATAACAATTACTCAAACACACATCTATACTACCATCACGAACTGAAATATGTATTTTGTATCTGACAACTTGGCTAAACTAAACTCACCAGGTTAAAAAAATAAGGTAAAAAAATAAAATCCTTTCACCATATTTGTACCTACCTGCGTCTGTGTGTACATATGTGGAGGTAGTCTGTGTTGTGTTGTTACTAAGTAAACATTATTACTGCCGATCGAACCTAGGCTTTAGCCACTGTCGAAGGTGGTCGCGGCGAGTGTGCAGGAGTGAAATTCAATGCCGAATCATGGCAGCGTGGGCACAGACACGCAGTATTTGGAGAGTCCGTCGGTTACTTGTCGTTCGCTACCGTTATTTCATCGGAAGTATCGTAAAATATGTTATACAGCCATCTTTTATTCGGTACAGTCACAGTTCGGTACAATACTTGATGACAGATTTTTAACTTGAAAGTAAGTTAGCTGGCGGGCTTACAAACAGCTCTACCACCATGTTATGTTTTCATTCGAGGAAAGTTCCAGCTCATACACAACGATTCGAAGCTACGTCGATCGACATTGTATCCGAACACGCTAATCACTGATCCATAATCGCTTCCGGAATTATCCTTGGGAGCGGTTTTGTCCAGTATTATTATGTACGCTTAGTGTGACATCAACTTTATTCAACTCCGTCTGGCAAAGAGTCATCTCTTGCGTTGAGTTAGGTGCGGGTTCAAACACGATTTTATCGCTACGAAATAAATTGTGTATCATCAAATGTTAGCAGAATGTACCTTACCGTCTCGATGAATGTTTATTTTTACAGTACATTCTGTTGCGGCTACTCGGAACTAGTACTTGAAACAATATAACGTGTCAAATTATACTTAATGATCGTAATTATACTTAAAAGTTAAAATCATGATGATTGAGTGGTTTGACCGGTGTAATATCAATCCATGCTTAATTCAAATCTGGGTTAGAACCGCGGCGTATGCCAACGAATTATTCAGAACACACGTATATTTACTAATTTAAATTGATAACACTATCGGCTTACGGCGAAGGAAAACATCGCGAGAAAAACAGAACTTGAGAAACGTTTTTGTAGAACCACAGTATGTGACAAAATATGGAACTGTGAATTTCTCGTATTTTTATAACGTTCATAATTCGCTGGAAGGCGTGATGATTTTGCCCGTACCTTTGGGAAAAGGCAATGGCGTTGCAGAGGGTGCTTAATTTAATACAATCAAGATACCTACTTATAGGTATATATCAATCCATATGTAGTGATTTTCCATATATTTTTACATTAGTGATAGTATTTGATACATAATTTGATAGTATCTAGGTATAGCTTTAGCTGCATTAAGTAAGCCGTGCACGTTGCTTCGTATGCGTTGATTACGAAATGATTCGTTTGTTGATTCTCTCTTTACTGATATTTTATGATTTCTAAAATTATTATTCATTGTTCTTATCGTCTAGTAATTATGTAATCAAATATAGTAGTCCCAGTTGATAGCATTTCATTAAAATCAATAAAGCCGTTTTTGAGTCCAATCAAGACTTATTAACGCGGTCAAAGTTTTTTAAAGTGCCAAATTTGAGATTATCCTCACTAATATTACAAATGCGTTATGCGAATATGAGTTTGCTTGTTTGTTGCGATTTCAAGCCTTAACTACTCAACGGCTCATTATGAAATTTTGCATACATGTTGTTAAGGGCACAGAAAAGGACCTAAGGTACGTCTCATCAAAAAAAAACCGTTTCGGAGGGATATATCAAATCCACATTGATGTAAGTGAAGCCGCTGTCAAAAGCTAGTCATAATGAACGCCTATCACAAAACTATACGTAAGAAAATCTGAACAGACAGAACTTCAGATTAATTAATGTGGGTAATTAAAAAAAAGTATTTATATGTCTTTTCTATGAAAAACTTAAAATCTTATGCTTATGCATTACTTTATATACATACTAGCGAGCGCGGCAGACTTTGTCCCGCTCTGATTATTAAAAAATCCTTAACAAAAAATCCTTGTTATATACCAAAACGTTCCTCATGAATCACTTTATCAACTGGTGAAAACCGCTTGAAAATACGTTCAGTAGTTTTTGAGTTTATCGCGAACAGACAGACAGACGCGGTAGGGGACTTCTTTTATTTGTTTTATACTATGTAACGATTTATTTTTTATATAGCTATGTATGTTTTGAATTGTAAGTCTCTTTTTGGCAAATTTTTTGTATAACTTGGAAATACCAAAGGCAATACTGAAGCCTTACTACATAGCTACATGCTTCTACTTCAATGAAGTATTGATAAAATAAATTATTGTATTTCGGCAACGTATATCTTTATGTTTATTTAATATCCATATGTAGTGATTGGGTTGAACGAAGATATCACTATGACACCGAAAGTTAGCTTTGTATTGATATAATTTTTATAAGAAACGATGCGTACACCGACTGCTACATCTTGATATTTTGAACTCACCAATAATTCTGTAATATTACTAATACTTAACACTTATAAATTTTAAATGTTTTATTGAAAATATTGGCTATATATGCATACATATGATTAACCCTCTTAGATCCAATATTGAACATATCTCTTAAACTCTCTCTTCCTATGACATGGGGTCCTTCAAGCGCAACGTGAAGAGATACTTACGCAGGCCGGCATGACAGCGGCGACCGGCGATGGATTGTATGTCTCTCGGTAGTCGCCATTGTTTTTGGATTGTACTGTGCTTACCATCAGGCACAGTACAGTCATTTTGCCGAGCTACGATAAAAAAAAAAATCTACTATTCTGAGTTTTACATAAAGTTATTACATCTACTTTTGGGTCGACCTACGTTTATAGTTGTAGAATTTATATTTTGATTTATTTTATTCGATTTAAAATCACTAATAATTCCGATAATTGTGCAAATTTTGTCTTATTTTTCTTTATATGTTAGCTTTTAACCACAAACCTACCCGATATTAAAAAACTATGGAGCCTAAGGCAGTAATACTATAAACTAAAAAAGTACAGACTATCTATTGCTTATATATATATTTTCGATTGGAAAATGGTAACAAACTGACTATTAGAAAAAATCCCTACTAATTGTATCTACTTGTAGAATCTTGACGTAATAAACGTATTATTTATTTATTTAAGATCACCAATACACCAAACATGAATTAATACTATACACGAACAATTTACAGGCACTTTGGCTTTTAAAAACTGCCACAGCATGCTCTATATGGTTATTTATTAGAAAGTTTCAATATTACAAAGGAACATAGAATATAAACTAACATAAGTTAATAATAACAAAGAACTATTACACAATATCGCATAATGAACATACTCAGTATAGGGAATCAGAAATACAAAATCAAAAGAGAAACATAAAAAAGTTGTAATTTATAAATAGTTAGGAACTAAATCTTATATCTCTCAACAATAATAATGCCTTTTCCTTGAAGATGTACAACGAGTCACCAAAGGTGTGTAACTCATTATTCAGTCTATATATAAGTATATTTAATCCTATATTTATTCTTTATGGTGTAAGTAATTTGATAGAGTACCTTGGATGTACATAGTATATCAAATGAAAACCTTTCTAGAAACTGTGGATAATCAGTTATACCACGCAAAGTTTTATATAAGAAGATAAGATCAATCAATTGCCTTCAAGTGGTTAAAGTTTTATTGTACGTACTATTAACAACATTAAATAATTAATACAAGATTACTTAACATTCGAAATTGCTGCCATAAATGAATCAAAGTATCAAGAAACTTCAAGCCCTGTATAGCTGAAACGCAGTGTGTACGTGACTGGGGTGCAAACGACCGATCTTCACGTCGCGTGTGCGCGGCCTTATCGTGCGTTATTGTTATATAACTTGTCAGGGACATTTACGATGCCGGAGTAACCGTTGCCTGAGAACGTAATCTTGTTGGTAAACCACGAGATACTTACTTATTATGATTGTTCAAGTAGTTTTAATAACTTTAGATACCTATGTTACTATTAACTTACAATCCTCAGATGATGACTTTTAAGGGAAATTACTATTGATTATTTAAAAAAATCGTCTTTAACTTTGAAGCGAAAATTTACTTAGGACGCCGTGCTTTATCATATAATTTATCTACGAGATTTAACTTGGGAGAGACCATAGAAAAATCTGCTTTTAAGATTTACTTACAACTGCATCATCAGCATGCATGCAGCTTCAGCCTGTAAGATACCTACTGCAGGGTTAAAGGCCTCTTCCCGAAGGAAGGTATGGGTATACACACCATGCGAGCCTACGACGTATTGGCGATATCAAACTCCGAGAAATCCGCAGTTTCATGTTTTTCCACATATAGTAGTACTCCAAGAACATTTCTCAGGTCCGGGTTTCCTCACGATGTTTTAATTTACCGTCAGCCGATAGTGTTATCGATTTAAAGTAATACATGTTAATTCTGAAAAAATTCTTCGGTACATACCGGGATTTGAACCTGCGGACATCGAATTGATATACCACCGGTAAAACCACGAGACCACCACGACTCTTAAAAAGTCATAGATCAACTAGTCAGATGCGACACACTCTTTTTTAAGTTTCCAAGTAGTTTTTATACTATAGCACAAAATAATAACGATACTATACTTAATTTTAAGTACATGACAATCTAAACACAGTAGTAATCAACGCGAATCAGTATCAAAAATACTTTATTCCGATCTTTGAGAAGTTGCTTATGAAAGTCAAAACTATCAGCAGTTCGGAAAATAGCACAGTCATCGAGAAACTCGATCAGGTTTATCTTTTTAAGGTGCGCGTTCCTATAACAATTCATTAATTCTAGACATCACCATCGTTCACATATTGATCCACCCTATAATAACCTTTTGACTTCAAAACACGCTTGACATGGTCCTTGAACTTACAGCATGGTAAATCGTTAATGTGCTTTGGAACTTTGTAAAACGTAACACTATTATCTGAAAAAATGTTACTGGTCTTATTGAGCCTGAAAGTCAATCATCATCATCAATCCATTACCAGTTGCTGAGTATACATTGGTTGATTCAAAAAGGCGATAAACTGTAAAAGAATGTCTATGAGAAATTTATCACCGTATACACAATAGTTGCCACTCAGTCAAGTATACATTTTACAACACTGCAAGTGTTCTTTGGTTAGATCTTTGGCGGGATCTTGGAATGTCCTGTAGTGGATTTTATATTTTATTCATAATCGTGTGTTATTTGGCTCTATATTTTGTAATATTGGTGGTATTTTACGTAATATAGTTTGGTTTTTATACATAAATGAAGTGGATGACAAATAATACCACGGAGGATAGATTCTGACTTGCCGTAAGAACTCTCTGAAAAGTTTTAACAAGACGACCACCATCTTGTTAGTTCATTGAAATGATCGCAAGAGCCTTGTAATATCATTACCTACTTTAATGGTAGTAAATTTTTTTATACCAAAAGCAGGCAAACAAACAGGTGGGTTACCTGATGTTAAGTGATCACCACCGTCCATAGACACTAGCAACACCAGGGGAGTCGAAAGTACATTGCCAGGCTGTGTATGAGGGTGGAGGTAGGGGTAGAGAAAGGGAGAAGGGAGGTGGGCCTCCGGCACTCTCACTGACCGAACGAAAGGCAACAATGCAAGCACTGTTACTTCACGTCGGTTTTCTGTGAGAGGGTGGTACTACTCCGGGTGAGCCGACCCATTCATGCTGAAACTACTAATAGCTACAGCGTGGCTCTACCACCTACAAGTAATATATAACATATATATATATATAATATATAAGTATATAATCTATTTGAAGCTTGGTTACCAAAAATAAAATAATGAAAATTTGTTCTTTGGTATATACAACTTTATACAAAGAAACCATGTCTCTTTCAGTACCTGTATATATTAACTCAACATATCTAACCCAAAAATATGTGCAAATATAACATGCTCGTATAATATTATAAGATTTATAAGCAAACGATTGACATTCAGCTGCAGAAGATACCTTCGTGGATTATTGATGCGGGAATAGCAATGCAGTGATTTCGATTGGTTTCGTACGTGACTCCGGCCGCGGGGGTTTCTCTGCATTTTATCTGTTCCCTTATTCTATATGACTAGAGTTGGCGATTGCCAACCGGTATATAGAAAATCGGGACATTTTATTAGTAAGGCCTTAAAATTGCTCCTCCGCTGAAGTTGCGTGCTAGAACTGTCATGTGGTGATAGGTTTTAATGAAATGTTTTTTTAGTAAAACTTCTTCAGAAGTGACAGCCACTATGTAACTAATTAAATGTATAGGAGTACGTCAGAGTGACAGGAGCGTTACATCTATATGTGTTTATGCAATTACCGCTATGATATAATATAAATACACTAATAATTTTCCACGGCTCCATGCGCGTTACCTGTGCAGTAATTTTCGAATCGACTCTTTATTTTATATCTACATAATATATCTACATATATAAAAAGATAACTGACTGACTGGCCAATGGAAAAATAACGGATGTCCAAAAAAAACTTTCATCCGTTTTCACGACTTCAGAAGTTGAATTTTCAATTTTAATGAAAATGATAATGATGGGTTCCATTATTCCCACGATACCTATTTTTTTTTTGTTTTTCTTCAGATATTTATATAGTAAAATATATTGTGTTAAAATGTAACTTCATAGTTTTAAATTTAAAAAAATAGTTTTGAGTAAATTATGTAATGGATAACCTTGTTCTCGGTACTTCGTTCCCGTAAAGA
Source organism: Antheraea yamamai (assembly GCA_036509395.1). Taxonomy (NCBI): domain Eukaryota; kingdom Metazoa; phylum Arthropoda; class Insecta; order Lepidoptera; family Saturniidae; genus Antheraea; species Antheraea yamamai. The sequence continues at coordinate 8,484,866 of AP028449.1, read as the reverse complement.
TTAATTATTATTAATTCATTAGCTATTGTTATATCTCACAATTATTATAGAGTAGTTGGTCTTTATAGTCGTTTTAGTGATATAGGTTAGCTCTCTTAAATTTTATCATTATTCCTTAGCTTGTATATGATACATATTATGTATACAAAGTGATACTTATAAATGTCTTCTAGCTATCATTAGCAGTCATCAAAATTCGTTCAGCTTTTTCGTAATTTAATCAAGACGATAAAAAAGCATTGTATCTATCCGGCAGTTTTTAGGCGATGCGTACACAACGGCATATTTCATCTACCTCACGCATTAAAGTTACATTCATAACACTATTTTTTGCACGCAGGTAATATACATAAATGCAGTTAACATGAAATCTTTACAAACAACTGGATCTGCTTACTGCTTTACGTCTTTTATATTAAAATAATAATATTCGTAGTATTTTTGCGTAAACGTTCATGAGTTGGTAACCCTAGCTACAGATCTGACAAGGTCCTGATATAATTATGAGGCATACAATATCGCACAACACCGTCTTAATAATTCCGTAATATGTCAATATTTTAAGAAATACACTCGCCACTCCCAATTACTTGTATAGAAAATTACGTCACTCCTTTAACCTTATCCCACATGATGGAAAACACAATTTTAGGCAATATTTATCGATTTCTCCTATATTTATACCCTTACGAAATACATCACTAAGGAATGTGTATAAACTGACTCATAGAATATATATTTCAGTTTTATTCGGTACAAATATAAACACAAGTTACTAATCTTTCAGACATAAAAAAGTATACAATTTACGGCGATATATACCTATAAACAACGTGATAAGAGGTCTACTGTTGTGGACGTATTACTTAAACATTGCTGGATATATTTCGATGGCTTGATGAGGAAGTGACAAGACGAGGATTACCACAATATCTCCATTTAATATAAAGAAAGTTTTAAGGAACTACGACTTTTATGGTCACTACACGTTCAGCAATATGTGTTTCCTTGCCGTAGAGAAATGGGGCAAGTGTTGAGGTGATAAGCGAATAACATTGGATACAAAAAAAATTGTAAGTATATTTTGGCTTTAAGTATTTTTTATGTGTCTTCCTCTGGACATAAAATTAATTGTTAAGGTAGAAAATAACGCAGACAAAGTTGCGGGTATTAGAAAACATAGAAACCAAGATAACATATCACAAAACTTATTTCACACGACGAGTTTCCAACTTAATAAATGAATTTATTATTTTAAAACTTTATAGTAACGAAAACTTTTTCATGTAATTTCAATTCCAAAGTCGAGCTATGAACATTGGTAGAGAATAATCAATTATTTGTTATACACAATAGTCCGTAGGGATCTTTAAAAAAATCGAATGTTTAAAACACGAAATATTTAATTTACTGAAAACTTCATAATCAATACAAGCACAGTAATTATATAAAATTAATTAGCACAGATACGCGGAGTTGTGTATGAAATTAAGCGATTTAATCAGATTAATTGAGCCAACGGTAATGGAAATAACAGAAACGCAATGACCGTGGAACAGTGACAAGTGATAAATTCTAGTGGTTTCTATTAATAGTTTCATTAAATTCATTATTAGGCGACGACAATGAACCGATCGCTTGCAAGGTTTTAAATCAGATTATTTCAACCGTGCTATCAAATTTTTTACACACGGTAACGTAGTGAGCCACAAAGCGTAACCATGCATTAAATACATTATGTATTTTCATAAAATTAACAATTAATTGTTTAGAATAATGTTCATTTTCGTTAGTTATATATGTGGTTAAGTTATTACTACACAATGATGAATTGTATTCAGGGTTTATTTTATTAAGTACATATTTAAGTAATTTTAATATTTGTCCAAGTATTTATAAATGCTGCTGTATTCAGCAGCATGCGGCTTCATCAGCGTTTGTTTCTTTACTTACATACATTATCTTTGTTTACTCTAACAGTTTATGCACGTCGAGATAATTATCAGGTGGGAGGATCTTTTCAAAATTACAATTTATTGTTACATTTATTGTTTTATCCTTGCTGAATTCACTATCTTTATAATTAGCTTTAGGTATGGCCCTTTTCTGTGCCTCGGACAACGTGTCTGCAAAATCTCATCATGATCGGTTTAGTAGTTAAAGTGTGAAAGTGTAACAAAGGAAGAAAGAGACCAACATTCGCATTTATAATATTAGTTACGACTAGGTAGGATATATTATTCTGATGTGTAGCTTATATTACTGTAAAATTTCATCAAAATACGTTGAGTAGTTTTTACGTGAAAATGTAACAACCATCCATGCACCCTTATAATCTTTCTGGTTTATAATATGATTAGGATAATATGTATTATATTGTAATTAGGTTCATCGTCATTTTCCTAACCTTATCCCACGTAAGTAGAGTCGGTACAACATGTTATCCTTTTTCACCCTCGCTTATCAAATGTCATCTCAGTATTCACACCTTTTACAAACAAATCATTGTTACACAGTACATCCATATTTTTTCGTTTTTCTTCTACTCCTATATCTATCCACCATTATGCTCAAACCTTATCTAGTTACATGGTTTTTCTCATGACATGCCCATACCCTGGTAACCTATGACTCCTTAACTTTTCTCTCAGGGGTGGTATTTTCAAACTTCCTCTAATATACTCATATATAGCTATTAAGTTATTTGTTTTAATTTAGTGCGAACAAAGTCGACTAATGTTGATAGTACTATAAGGTAAATTGAAATAATATTTTATCAAAGTATGTGTAAACTAAAAAGGAATCATCTAATAAATTAACGTTAAAATAATATGTGCAATAAAGTAGACTATATGTAATTTATGTTTGAATCTAAATTACTGAATATAAAGTTGTAGCGTTACAGTACGGCTCATTTCGCTAACGACATCAGATGATCCAAATGAAATTAGCGCGTAATTTCGCCGCGTGCCGTGTTAATTTATCTAACTGTACTTATTATAATCGATATAAATAAGAATCGATTGTCGAATGTATGTAAGCGCATCACTTTGAAACGGCTGCACCTATTTGAGTATTTTTTTTAAATTGTATTTCTAACTATCGGGACAAGGTTTGTATGAAAGAAATGTTTGAAATATAGTACGAGAATAGTGAAAAATTTGGACTAAAGAATCTCCATATAAAAAAGTTAGTGAGTCAGTGAAACGAAAGACTGTATAATATATAGATCATCAAAAATATTGACAGAATTAAAATATTACCGTTGAGTCGTTCAGTTTTATTTTAGTTTATTATATGGTCGTACCGTGAAAGAAAGACTTTATCTCATTTTAAAACCTGTAATTCTATGTCACATATTTGTGTATGTACTTCTGTTACTTCACGTCGGTTTTCTATGAGAGGGTGGTACTACCCCGGGAGAGCCGACCCATTCATGCTGAAACCAGTAACAGCTTCGGCAAGGCTCTACCACCTTCGATCGTTTTTGTCGTTTTGATTATCAATACTAATCAAGTGTTTTTATATTTTATCTTAAACTAGCCTATATCGTCGACTTAGTCTGTCTTGTTTATTACTTAACAATATATTGTATGTATTACAGAGGGAAAAATATAAGAACAACACTGCTACCCCATTCCCCATTACCCATTTCTCCAGGGCAAAAGAAAACAAGTGTTTTAAAAGTTGAACATAAAAAAGCCGAGGCGTCATAAGGACTGCTGACGGAAGTGAAGATTCAAAACAATGGAATAACTGTGCTCCTTTTTGATTTTTTAAATCAATTGTAATCTGAATTGTTTAAATTTCATCATTTGTAAATTTTAATTATTAACATTAGTCTGGTTTTCACATTTAATAGGTGGTAGAGCCACGCTGCAGTTATTACTGGTTTCAGCATGAATGGGTCGGCTCGCCCGGGGTACTACCACCCTCTCACAGAAAACCGACGTGAAGTAACATTGCTTGCATTGTTGCGTTTCGTTCGGTCAGTGAGAGCGCCGAAGGACTACCTCCCGCCACTTCCCCCTCCTCCCCACTTTCCTAAGCCCTCTCCCCCAAACATAGGCTGGTAACGCACTGGCGACTCCCCCAGTGTTGCTAGTGACTATGGACGGCAGTGATCACATACCATCAGGTGACCCGCCTCTTCGTTTGCCCCCTATAATATACAAAAGAAGAATCTATTGGCGCTCTGAGCAATAATTATATACATTTTTGTACAATTTATTATTATAATTAATAAAGCATATGGTGAGTTGCACAAGCTCAAAACAAAACATTATAATTACATGTACACAGGCCGCTATACTATGAGGCGTTAGTCTAGCGCAAGCGCAATACGTCACGTGCATGTCGAGGTCATCGGTGACGCGAACCCATAAGTTTTTTCCCTACCAAAAATCGCAGAAAGCAGCCAAAAAAGTTTTCATTTAAAAAAAAAATCGGAACCTATACAGAAGTTTTTGAAAATGCGATGACAACAACTATCCTCTATCATTTAATATAGATTTGATTTATTAAAAATATTTTATTTGCCTCAGTATCCATTTTTATATTAAGCTATTTTAAATTGAATTAAGTGAGTAAACCAAATAGTTGACACGAGGCAGAGAAAGTTTCAGGAACTGTCGAGTCTATAAACACTGTACCTACTTTAAATTTCATGCGCTGTGGCTCAAATTCAAGAGGAATATGGTCCAAACTAAACATACACAAATAGACTATAATTAAATGGGTATAAATAATAAAATAGCAAATATTGTTACTTTTAAATATTTTTTAGACTTCTGGGTAAACTATCTCTCTATTTCAGTAACATTGCTGAGGCTTGTAACTTTTTATATCAGTTCTAGCTAGTTACAATCTCCGTCAAACTCTTTGGCCGCTCTGTATATAGACTGAGTTCGCGATTGTGCGTAATATAGCTAAGAATTTTAAATAAAACAAAATAACACGTGAATTAAAGCTGGGTTTCTAAAAAACTTTTATATATACACACTTATTATTAAAAGAAAGTAACTTTGACTAAGAGTGACTATGAATCTGCCTAGCACTCAGAGCTGAATGCAACTCTGCTTACCATGCAGACTTGAGGAATGCTCGGACAGCACTAACCCTTACATGCTATGCGTATAACACTGAGACTAAATTATATGTATTTTGACAGTCAATAAAAGCGCTCCTTATTAGATCTCGATTATTTTCTTATTTGCTAATTGTAATTCTGTCATTAATATTTTTACTGATTTCAAGTTACCTCTAAAATGCTATTATAGGAATCTAAAATTAATTTGTCTCGATGCGATACACATTAATATGTATTATGTGGACTTATATTAAGCGCGCTTGAAAACTTTAAGGAGACTGCACTTCAGTTGATCTCGTTTAAGTCTGTGCGGATAATTAGCCCCATTTGTTCGATGTTGTGGTCCAACCAACGTTCTACGCACTCGCAGACTCTTGGCCACTACTTGTTAATATTCGATTTCCATGCTTTCTGACACACCCTATTGCGATACAGACAACATTTCCTAGTATTCAAATAAACAATAAAACAACATTTTAAATATTAAATGTTTTCGTGATTTAACGTGAAGTGACTAGGGCATAAAATACTTTACAATAATCTTCGTTTTCTTTGATCTTTTGGGCTTGATGGAGAAGGTGTCTGCGATCAAATCATTCAGTAATTTTGTTAAACATGTGTAATCATTAATCTCAAGATTTAATGGATGTCGAAATTACCGCGACACTAAATTTCACCTGAATGTCTAATCTTTGTAACTATATTATATCATGTTGATGCAACGCGCTAAGAGGAAGGGAATTAACTCGTGTCAAATTGCGACCACCACTTCTCTCTCCTAATATATTGCTAATTTTGAATATATTTACGCAAAAACAACAAATAAAATAAATGTATCATCGTAGAGGCTTTTTTTTTTTGGTTCACAAATTAGACCTCATACAAACAACAATTTCCCATACATTAGCGAATAAATCTATACTAATATTATAAAGAGGTAAAGTTTGTGAGTTTGTGACGTTGTAGGGGGTAATCTCAGGAATTACTAGTCCGATTTGAAAAATTCTTTCAGTGTTATATAGCTCATTTATCGAGAAAGGTTATAGGCTATATATCATCACGCTAAGACCAATAGGAACGCAGCACCAATGAAGAATGTTTCAAAATTGGGATATTTTTTCCTCTTGAGAGCTTCCGCTGCGTGTTGGCGTTAGCCCAAAGTAACTATTCCACGCGAATGCAGTCGCCGACAGAGGCTAGTTAAATAAAATTCTGGGTGCGAGTCTTAAAAAAATAAGCTTAACCAGCCCCAACAAACCATGCTGAGAAATGGGTTTCCTTTTAACATGACGGAACAACCACATATATTAATAAATTAGTCAATACCATCGTATGCGGGGTTGTATTTTATTCTGGAAATTTTCCTATAACTCTTAACTAGGCGGTGTAGTACTCCCAGTACATAAATTCTGATACATTTCAACCGAACTTCATGATAATTGGTATAACCAGATTTGAACAAGGATTTACAAATTGTTAATGTTTCTATAATTTAAAGAGTTATCATATCAAATAATAATTATAAGAAATAATAATATAAGCGTGTGAAGCCACGGGCGTAGGTAGTATAATATAATTGAGATATGTACCTCTCAAATTCGTCCCCTTTTTAATTCATCAAACAGAAGTCTGATATGAGATAAAGATCTCTTCCCCTAGTTCTATGTGTTAATTGAATTATAAACTTGTATTATTGATGGCTCTATTTTTTAGTAGCAATAATTACATATACAAAAAAAAATGTAGTTTTTCTGTACTCATGGTATTTATCTGACATTGTAAGAAGCAGATAATATAATATTTCAGTACAAGCATGCAACATTCTGATATGATATGAAAAATAATTCACGATGTGATTACCGTGAATTTTTATCGCTGCTATTTTTCACACGGTATATATGAATTTGCTGTTTACCATATGATATGTCTTCCAATTGTAGGACGAATGGTTGAAAAGATAGTCGATTGTACGGAAGTTTAACAGAATTTCCTTTGATTTTTGTGTTAGGACATTGTATCCATAGTGATTTAAAAAAAGTTACGCCTTCTGGAGGCCCTGTGTATATTTTTTTTCTTTCAAATGTATCACCTGTAAAATAGCAGTGCCAGAATATAATCAATGCTACATAATCGTTATAATATAAACAGGAAAAAATAAAAAAGTTCACTATAATTTTATCCACCTACTTGTTAGCCGATTTTCTGTATTATTGTTCTGCTACCTAACTATTGACTGTTCAATTCGTAATTGAACCTACAAACATCTAGTTGACGTTCCACCAGTGAGACTACTCGATCACCATAACATGAATACTGGTTAGCTTACTAATATTTCTTAATTCTTTATATATCACAATATTCCGTTGGTAGTTCATTAGGATACCGTAGAGTGATTGTAAATAAAGTGCGTTCACTGTACATAAAGTGAAAAACATCGTTACCACGATTCGCTTAACTGAAGTCTAACAATTTTACTGAAGCCCAATAAATTAATATGAAGCAGCCTCTTCAATACAACTATCGAAAATTATTATTCAATCTTATTCGTAAGTAAAGACTCGTCTATATACAAAGGTTGTATCGAATGACGCATATAATGTTATATAGCCTAGAATGGCTGGCATTACGGCAGGCATATCATACTATATAATAATAATCATAATAAATGGGACACTAAAACAAAACCGTACTTAACGATACCCAATAAAGATACAACGGGACATAACCCTCGCCCCATAACCGCTAACAATTAACTTATTGCAACACTTGAGGGTTTGACATAGATCAGTTATTGTTGGATAGATGTGTCAAATGGTTTAATTGTACCTATATTTTATAGGATTACTTTCAGTTTATATATTTTACTAGCGGGCCCGGCAGATGATGTCCCGCCCTGACTATGAAAAAATCCTTGACAAATTATATACTAAAACGTTCCTCGTTAATCACTCTATCCACCGGTGAAAACCGCATGATAATCCGTTCGGTAGTTTTTGAGTTTATCGCGAACAGACAGACAGACAGACGCGGTAGGGGACTTCGTTTTATACTATGTAATGATTTACATTTCATAGCAGCTGCCACAATAACATTTTGTTCAAATACCTTACTTTCCAAATGTGTACGATAATTAACCCAACGGATATTATAGGCAACGCCAAACCTCCAGTTCACTTTGAAGGTGCTGTAAGTAGCTGCAAAGAAAAACAAAATATAAATGAAATATATATCAACATATATAAATAAAATAGTTAAATGCCATTAATATATCGAAAAAACCTTATCTCATACATGTTGTATTTGTAATATTACTTGTACGCGTTGCAATTTCAAAATGAATTAAAAGTTTAGTGAAATCTATAAACATACACTACCATAATCAGTTTCATAATATTTGTCTCTTATGACCTATAAAACTTGTAAGATATTTACTAAATTACTCTTTATGTTCACATAGAAATATTAAAATAAAGGTGGCGCAACAATTACTCACTTTGCAGCAATTACAATGTTTTAATATGTATTTTATATTATTCTGACATATCAGAGACTCATTTTTAAATAGAAAAAAAAATGTCCTTGTAATGAAAAGAAACAGTTTCTTCTTAGTTGACCAATTTAATTTACACTTGTGTTATTCGATAAAACAACACAAAATTATAGAACAAAATAATTATTATATAGACACACTTACACATCAATTTCATATATATACAAGAACACATAACATTACAGTCACAATCACACCCAGACTGCATTAACTTGAATATACATACCATTATAATTATTTCATTTAATAATTATTACTTTGTAATTGGCACAACATGTTTGCAGATATTAAAATTAGGCTGCCCTGTCAATCCGCCCGTATCTAATCATCATATAACTATTTCTCTTTCACCACCGATATTGAGAATATGCCGTCTTACTTCCACATTTTATCTAAGATAGTGTGGCGTTACAATATTACTTTACCTATGTGTGCGTTACCGTGCCATTTGTTTTGTCAAAATATATAATACTAGCTGACCCGTGCCCACTTAGTTGGGCGGTAATAGGCATTATCAAGCTACAACTTTTCTCTAGAACTCAATCATATATATCTCATAATTAAGGCAGCGTTTGAAAGAAACGTTTTCGTTCGACCATTTTTCCCCAACTCCCCAGATATTACCCCCTACAACCTCACAAACTTTACCTCTTTATAATATTTGTATAGATTATAGATAATATAATTAGTTAATAGCTTCTGCCCGCGACTTCGTACGCGTGGAATAGTTATTTTGGGCTAAGACGCAGCGGAAGCTCTCAAAAGGAAAAAAGCCCGGATTTTAAAACAGTTTTAATTCTTGCTCCGCACCTATTACCCTTAGCGTGATAATATGTAGCCTATAACACTCACAAATAACTTGGCTTTCTATTGGTAAAAGAATTTATAAAATTGGTTTAGTAGTTCCTGAGATTACCCCCTACAACATCACAAACTCACAAACTTTACCTCTTTATAATATTAGTATATAGATTATAGCCCCTGCCCGCGACTTCGTCCACGTAGTAATAGTTACTACTCTGGCCTAACGCTGACACACAGCAGAAGCTCTCAAAAAGAAAAAAACATCTCGATTTTGAAACATTTTTCATCTGTGCTCCGCTCCTATTGGCCTTAGCGTGATGATATATAGTCTAGAACCATTCTCGATGAATGAGCTATATAACACTGAAAGAATTATTCAAATCGGACCAGTAGCTCCTGAGATTACCCCTTACAACGCCACAACGTCACAACGTCACAAACTCACAAACCCACAAACTCACAAACCCACAAACTCACAAACTTTACCTCTTTATAATATTAGTATAGAATTATAGATAATAGTATCTACACCTTTTTAGTTATAATATCATTGTTATTAATCAATAAACCAAGTGACTAGTCTATATCTTAACTTAATCATTTATAGCTAATATTGTCGGACTCTGCTCTATTGAGTTTTAACGCGCTTTTGAGGGTTAAATAATGTGTCCATTATATATCGACCCGTGCTACGTAGACAGTATTTTACAATGACAAAACCAAAAGGGGTCTTTATAAATTTGTTATGGGGTAAAATTTATTTACTTGTGATTGGATTATAATCGATCTAGTACCCGAGATAAGAATCAATACGGTTGTAAAAGCGAATGATCGCTAAGTAATTGTGTTGCAAATATTAGTAATTATAATACGATGCCTGAGGAAGAATCGTTTTACAGCAAGTTGCCTCTATTTTAAAGCATCACTTCTTTTAAATAAAACATATCGAGGTATAAACAAACAAGCATGACAACGATAATATATCAATGAATTTTTATTTGCCCTCAATACTAGTTGATACGTTACGATACCTTTTCAATTAAGCGCAGTTAAATATAAAATTTAATATTAATCACATTGTTAGTGTTTCCAATTGCATATACAATCTCTATAGATCTCTGTAGGAAAGTCAAAAAGAATCAATTGTATCTACAATTTCTATAGATCTCTGTAGAAAAGTCAAAGAGAATCAATTGTATCTACAATCTCTATAGATCTCTGTAGAAAAGTCAAAGAGAATCAATTGTATCTACAATCTCTATAGATCTCTGTAGGAAAGTCAAAGAGAATCAATTGTATCTACAATCTTTGCGTATGGCTTCATAGAGAAATCAGAGGTAATATCTCCTTCTGTAATTGCATTGTATTTATATCCATCGGTATAGGTGGCAATAACTAGTGGCCTGACTCAAATTCTCATAGGTGTAATATACTACCATAATTTCGTAAGTGTGTAAACGATTTAGATCCGTGTTGTGCTTCTTTATAGTTTGTTCATGTCATAAAAGCTATGTAAAAATCTTCATAACGACTTTTTGAAGTAAAACTTCCTATGGGAGGGTTTTGAAATACTGACCCGCAACTATTTTGTGTAATAAAAATTGGTGGAGGAAAACACTGTGTCGTGTAGAGTGCGAGCTGTGTTTCGCTTGCCTTCAGCTATTAGAGAACAGTGAGGCGTACGCTATTTTCGCTTTCCTTTTGAAGGTTTCACTTTACTGCGTGTAAACTATACACAACTTATTTTCGTTGCGCGTAATTTTAAATCTGTGATGTCTTATGAGATTGAATGATAGTCTGTAAAAGCTAATTTTGATCTACATTAAATTACGAAAGTAATTCAATTGTTTAATTGCATAATAATAGTAAGTATACTAATGGAAATAGCATCACAAATAACCAATTATTATTAATGATATCATTACATAGTATAAAACAAAGTCTCCTATCGCGTCTGTCTGTCTGTCTGTACGCGATAAACTCAAAAACTACTAAACGGATTTTCATGCGCTATTCACCAGTGGATAAAGTGATTCATGAGGAAGGTTTTAGTATATAATTTGTCAATGATTTTTTTTATATTCAGGGTGGAACAACGTCTATCGGGTCCGCTAGTCTAAAGATAAAAATTATTACTTTACCCTTAGGAGATATACATATATATTTGCCGTTGCATAATGATCTCTTTGTTGCACATTGCGATAACACGCCTGAACATTGTCACTGTTATTAATTAATAGCCGATAGTCAACAGCAGAGTTATTACTGTTTCAAAAATTTATTCCCCAATAGGAAACAATACATTATATTATTACTTGATGCAATATTAACCATTTTTCTCCGTTATTGATTTCTTATTAAAGATAGATTGCAGAATAAGCACTTATTTCACTAGTGTATGTGACCACATAGCAAGTTTATTATGCGAAATATTTTAATATACTTAGTCTTACTAATATTACAAATGAGAATGTGTTTCTTTGTTTGTTACGCGTTCACGTCTTAATAACTGGACCAATCATTATGATTAATTTCATAGACATTCTTAAAAGTACAGAAAATGGTACTTTTCATCCAAAAATAAAAGTTTAATACAGATGCAGCCGGAAGTAGAAACTGATGAAACGTATCCACTCCACTTAATGCTCCGCGCGATACAGTGACACAAAATCTTACATCACTGCGACAACATTACACATATCACCTCCACACACGTGCACGCATACATGCTTACACATGAAAGTGGAAGGGTTTTTTTTTCCTTATCAAACTGAAATAGTTTAGAAAATTATCCGAAACGAAATATATATAAGAGTTGTTGAGGTATGTATGCTTGGTACACATATATGTTTCAACAATTTATATATGTATAAATATTTAGCTTAGCTTAGATTAGCTCAGATAGGTCACGAATTGCATGTATCAGGCAACAGCCCAAGATGAAGTGTGCCGTGCACCCTTGAGCTAGTTGTCAAGTAAAATCGGCTGAGTACCTTAAGCGCTCGCCTTAGTAGTCCGGTGAAGCTGGTAAGACTTTGCTAGGTCAATAGCGAAGTCAGTTCGAAAAAAAAAATCACTTGATGCTCTTCTCTAATCCGTTTTTTATAAACAAGTAAACAATAATACAAGCAATTGCCTTTTAACAAAACAATTGCACGCATCGAATAAAACAATCTGTTGTCTAAACAAACGGTACACACGAACAGCCTGTCACTCTTGATCCGTGACAACGGATTAAAAAAAACGAGTTTTAGGGTTGTCCAACATTGTGTATTCTGTTTATGTTAATATTACCAAATTTAAAACTAAGGTATTTAGATGGACTTATTTTATTCTAATCTTTATAAATGCGTACGCGAGTTTGTTTTTGTTATGCTTTCACGTCTAAAATACTCAGGTGATCATCCTGTTATTTTGCATACACATTGTAAATAGTAAAGCGAAGGATAAGGCCATTGAAAATGAAATTTCGTGAGCAAAATATTTGTTGCTATATTGAGGCAAAGAGAGCCGCGTGTTCGCTATTATTTAATGTCGTAGTATACAGTTGATGTATATAAAGATATTATCGGTTGAATAGTATAGAAGTTTCTGTTCAACAGCTCCATCTAGCAGATAGTATACTAATTGTCACGGTGGACAATCAGATAGTATCTATTAAAGTTTATAACTCACAGACACATATGTCGATGTATAGAGAGTCAATTATTTTCCTACGGTACCTATTGTAGCTACTTTGTTGTAATATTGAAACATAGTTTCGGCTTTTACTGATACTAATTAATTTCTAACTGGTTTGCTTTAACTATTCGCATTCTACTCAGCAGAAGTAGAATACTACGAAAATATGTGCTAGATACGGCATAAGCGCTTTGACAGCGCCTTGTTAAAACTTGGCTAGCTACCTTGTTTTTAATAGCTTCCCCGTCAATCTCCCCGTATCGGCCCGTATCTAAGCTACATATAACTATTTCTTTTTCACCACCGACACTGAAAAAATGCCATCTTACTTCCACATTTCATCTAAGACAGTTTATACTTGGCTAACTAGTTTATTTTTGACTGATGTCCCGTCAATCCGCCCGTATCTAATTATCATATAACTATTTCTCTTTTGCCACCGATATTGAGGATATATCATCTCACTTCCACATTTTATCTAAGACAGTGTGGCGTTACAATATTACTTTACGTATGTGTGCGTTTTCGTGACGTTTGTTTTGACAAAATATCAAGTAGGCAACGTATCTACACCTTTTTTGTTATAATATCATTGTCACAACCCTATCGAATGTACCGCGCAGAGCACAAACCGTCACAGCGAGCGACAATAAAAACGGCCGGGGGGTTTTATTGAATTATCTTATAATGTAATACGCGAGCAATATGCAACAGAGCCCGTCTCGGTGCGCATCTGATATCATTGTCCTGTGGGGACACTCACTACTCAGATAAATAAATTATTTAAATGCATTTATATTTTATTGAGCGATTGCTTCCATTGCATTTTAATCGGGTCGTACTTTAGTTTGTATACGTTGGAGTGTCGATGACTTATTGCTTGCGTATTGTACGACCATTTCGGTGAATTTAGTTTGAAACGAATGAGAACATCGTATTTTAATATTACGTTATCTGATACTTGAATGGTTAATTAACTTCCGATATGAAATTTTATGTAGTATTCTTAATTTTTTTGTTGTGCCACCGCAGAAGTATTTGCCAGTGTCAAACTTGTATCCTCCAAAACTAAATGACAAGTATCCGCGACTTCGTTCCCGTAAAAATGGTTATGCTCTCTCATGAGAATTACGAATTTTGTCTAGAGTAATTATGGCATGTATTTAATAGTAATCTTTGAGTATTAAACCCCTTCAACTCTTTCACTGATTTACGTTTAGTTGTGTTTATCAATTTTTATCGCTACTTCTGATGTCCTGTAATATTCCAATAAAAGTCTTATCAAAATTGGTTCACCCATTTTGAAAATTACTCACAAAAAGAGACGCTTAAAATTTGTTTATGTCTAGATATATAGGTATACTTGCAAAGGTAAAATAATAAGGTCTCTTAAAAAAGGACTGTGATTTCTCTCTATCTATGCGATATAGAAATTGAACTTCCGATAAACAGTTTTAAAGTCTGCGTGTTAAAAGTTACGCAATTTTTTTTAGTATAGGAATGAATTGTAATTATAGTGTAATATATTATACTGCATCCTTAGTTAGGATAACGCGATTGTGATCTAATGCGATAAGGAGAGAAAGCACAGACAAAGGCAATATCATAACTGAAGAGAAACTGATTCTTAAGATTCATTTTTTGGACATAAAACTATAATTTAAATTCCTTTGTTACTAATTTTCACCTTTCTGCGCTAATATTTACACGCAAAATATATAAAAGAACGCTCCAAGCGTGAGAACTGTATTACAATTGAGATATCAGAAATTGTCGCTTTGGGAATCGGTTTATTAAACGTCACCCCTTCTTCGACAAGTTGTTCATTCAGTGAATGTATCAGATCATTATTTGATATACAATTTCATGTTTTCCGATAATGTATCTTACATTAACTCGTTAAAATGGTTATTTTTTCTCGTGGTTTTCTTGACGAGTTCTTTTAATTCACGCAGAAATATTTGTGCCTTTGTCAACCTTGAATTTTTATTGTTTATTAGTTTTTCTACTGTCCAAATACCTATATCGAGATTTTACAAGTCGCGTTATTAATATTTGTATCATTGTATCTAAATCAACTGATTTAATTTCATAAAACAAATTGACAAGTATTGTTGCTGAAACAATTGCATGCTTTCAAAACATTGACTATTCGTGTAAACATTACAAATACAGGCCGATTTCATAATTCACCTACAGCATATTCCATACAGTCAAGTGGCAGTTTTGTTGCACCGACGCATTACAGATTATGGGAATCACGCCTTGACTCTTAAATTCGGAAGATCGTAACCAACTGCTCGTTTGCCAAATAAAAATATACTTTAATGCCCGCATACATTGAATACATTCCCGGTAGAAGATTTTCTGAATTGTTTGCATTTTATCTATTGAAAGATTAGCGTCATAACTACCTACTTCAATACATGCAACTTTTGTTTCTGTTGCGTACAAACAAGGTTGACTTTACAATGCTGGTCTACTAACACAGAAGTGTCGGTGAACATCGGTAATCCCAAGGGAGTCAAGCCCCAAAGCTTTGCGGGGTCCAGATGGGAGGTTTATGAAGGCGCGCTTGTTAGCCAGGGGAATTACAAAAACCTTGTTATTGTTTTGTATGGGAGGGCAGGGAGATTTTATGTGTTAATAAAAAGTGGGTGGAAATTGGCGCAGTGTAATGCGGTGCGAGTGAATTTTATTGTGATTCGTTTATATTGATGCTGTTTTGATAAATGTTGTGTTTGTGCTATATTGTTTATTAACTTGTTTAATCGCAAGCGCTTCATCGCTGAGGAGTGTCTTTGTTAGTACTGATGGAGTTCTTACAGAAACTTATAAAACTGCTGGGGAAGATATTCTGAGTTGTTGATCATTTTAGTAGTAGTTGAGAAGTAATAGTTAGATTACTAGCTTAGATGGTAGCGGTCATAATATGTGGAATCCATCAATTTTCAATCAACTTATTGATAGTTTACGCTCCGTATTTTGAATTTGACAAATTGTATAATAATATATTTTGTAAGTTAACGATTTATAATCAACCTTTTCACTATTGTTGTTTTAGTATATTGTTCATTACCTGTAATCATTACATAGTATAAAACAAAGTCCCCTACCGCGTCTGTCTGTCTGTCTGTTCGCGATAAACTCAAAAACTACTGAACGGATTTTCTTGCGGTTTTCACCAATGGATAAAGTGATTCACGGGGAACGTTTTGGTATATAATTTGTCAAGGATTTTTTTATAATCAGGGCGGGACAACGTCTGCCGGGCCAGCTAGTAAATTATAAATGCTGATAATAATATAACAGCATCGTTTTATACTATTGTATTGTATCGCATAGTTCTAAAATGTAAAAATTTTAGGAATAAATTTAAAAATAAAAATAAATTATAAAATAATTATAGCTTCTTATTATGTTTTCAGATACACTTGTGTCAATGAAAGTTGATAGTATCCCTAATTCGTTTCTACACGCGGAGTTGCTAGCATTAATTTAGACTTAGCCTCGGTAAAGGTATCCTATGTCATTTTCTGTACTCTTTGGAATGTCTATGGAGAATTTTATGATGATTCGTTTAGTAGTTAAGTCGTGCAAGCGTATAGAACAAACAAACAAACAATCTGACTTTCATATTTATAATGTTCGTAAGGATATTCAAGCGGGGTTATAGTTTATCTGTATCCAACTCGATTGCTACAAATATAAACATTCTGAGAGACCTACACAGTGACTCTCCTTTAGTTTATCATTCCGGGATAAACTAGCGTATTATCCGTAGGCCGAAATATAACAGTGACACTTTTAGACGACTTATAAAACTCACGATAATCGTCGTTGCTTTTAAAATTAACTGTGTCTTCCCTTAATAACAATGCAGTCACTATGTCCCGTTCAGAATTTTTTTATATTACAATTTCTAATTTTGACACTATTCTAATATATCGTGGGAGTAGATTGCTCGACGATTTCGAAACATTTATGATTTGTCTCATGGGTATGCCTTAATTTTAGGGGATTATTTATACGACCACTACACGCTGAGCTCTCGTAAGCGTGCCCTTTGAAGATCAATGCCACACGGATGGTTCTACTTACATTTGTTAGTATAGTGATGGCAAGTTCGCACGAATATCTGATGCTACAGGGATTATAGGCTCGAACAAGTGAAAGATATAATTTAGTGATAGTGTTGTGGGTCAAATGTATCAAGTTACATTTTAATAGATGAGAATTTTATAAATACGATTTTTGTTTACACTAATGTTGTAGGGAAGATATAGATAATATGTAAAGGTAACAAATGAGGTACACAATCACAAGTCATGCTGAAATTTCAGTAAGAAATACTTGATTGTTCTCTTCAATGCAACATAATAATTGATTTATTGGTACGATTGACGATTACTTTTGACGTGATAACGTCTTATAAATCGACTAGTCTTTGACCGCGACTTCGTCCGGGTGGAATAGTTACTTTGGGCTAACGGTAACACGCAGCGGAAGCTCTCAACAGAAAAAAACCCCGCTTTTGCAACATTCTTCATTGGTGCTCCGCTCCTATTGGTCTTAGCATGACGATATATAGCCTATAACCTTCCTCGATAAATGAGCTATATAACGATGAAACAATTTTGCAAATTGGACCAGTAGTTCCTGAGATTACCCCCTACAACGTCACTAACTCACAACGTCACAAATTCACAAACTTTACCTCTTTATAATGTTAGTATAGATGAACGCTGGTTGCACGCACGAAAAAGCATGACTCATTGTCACGTTCCGCCTGAGCCGAGCGTGCAAGCGAGAGCGCCGAACGAGCGATAGAGAGGTGCGATCGGCCTAAGCGTTCGGCTTGTGATGCACCTAGCTCTCTTGCACTCCAACGGCCGACGCGTCCGAGTCGTTATCACGTAAAATTATCGTCTGTAAACCGACTGTATAGTCAACCAGTTTTTTTGTTTGTTTTTTAAACGGTGAAGGTATGGTTATAACTTAAGCTGAGCTTTATTTAGTCACTTTTAGAAGTTATACTTCTTTTGGTGCGTTTGGGAAATACGACGAGCGTGAATTTTTACGATGCGCCTGTATATTGACACCATGAATATGGTTGATAAGTTATTGTCAAGTTATCGTGAGAACTAGTAATTATATTCAAGGTAGTCATTCAGATACCCGAACGAAGGATATCTATATAGAGTAGGTATCTATGCTGTATATTTTTTACTGTGATTTGTAATATGAACATAAAAATCAAGTAGAATCAAAAGTTTACAATAAAACAACATTTATTATAGTTAATTGCTCTGAATAAATCAAGTATTTTCAATATTGTTTCTCTTTTCCTTTTTTTATTCAATGCCAATCAACGAAATAATCTGAAAATATATTATTTATTATATTTAATGTTAGCATGTAGAAGCAGTCGAGTATTAATAATGTAATGTATTATGTAGACGTAAAACATTATAGACTTATTGAAAACATAGTTATTCTGCCGTTGATTATCCGTTATTATTACTGAAAATGACAATTATCAGCCTATATTATCAGAATGTATGAACAAGCACGCATTACACAAGAACCAAGAGGTCGTGAAAAGTTAAGTACTTTACAGTACCGGGCTTTTGATTTAGCACGTCAGAAACAAGACGGAGATATTGAATTCGGTTTTACATATCGTTATCTATGTATATCGCAGTTACGGCATTGTGTGATAGAAATAACCCTTGACAAAGCGAAGCAAGCCAATCTCAATTGTACATCATACTCTTTTCTTCAATGTGCCAAATCAAATGCCGTGTGTATACTATATATTTCTAACACTCAAAGTTGCGAATTGAAGATTCATTTAACTATCGTCTCATTATTTTAATTTTGAAAACCATAATTCTAGTAGATTATTACTGCCATTGTCGATTAGGTAACGTCATTACAAGTATCTTGCGATCATTTCAACGAACCAACAAGATGTTGGCTGTCTCATTAGAACTTTCCAAGGAGTTTTTGTGGCAAGTCAGAATCCATGGTCCGTGGTATTATGTCACATCCACTTTACTTGTATACAATAACGAAACTATATTACGTAATACACCACTAATATTACAAAATATAGACTCTGATAACACAGCATTATGAATAACATATAAAATCCACTACATGATATTCCAAGATACCACCAAAAACTCCGTTTCGTTATTGCTAATCGCGATACGACACAATATAATAACGGCAGAATAATTGACAACTGCTTATAACAACTAATGTAGAATAACATAACGGTGTAATACGTTGTTTATGTATAACGGTATAACCGTTATTGTTATTTGTATTAGCGTGTTTAAAAGCGAGCGTACTGAGCAAAAACTAATGTGATCTAGGCAGAGTGTTGACACTTCGTGAATATTTGATCACAAGACGATCGAGGGTCAGTATAAACGCGTCGTCCATCAAACTCCATTTTAACTTTAAATTTACTCTTTACTTCATTTTTTTTTTCCTAAGGGGGACCGATCTGAAAGCGTTGCCGAGTAAGTCCGTATAGATAATAGGGGGTGGTGAATTTTTGACATTGAAAAGTTGGTTAATAAAATATTTACGGTTTGTTACGAATTCTTTTTCAATGTTATTCTTATTTCGCCTAGGTTTTCTCGTTAACTGCTTTGTGATGACATATGTGACTAAAGGTAAATTCATATTTAAGTATTCGTTTTTTATTATTAATCAGTTTTGAAGCCTTTAACTTCATACTGGAAGGAAAAGAGTGAACGAGGTGGAGAGGACAACTGTGCAAATAAAAAAATAAAAAACACCATATAACAATATACTGCGTGAGCTGGTGGACCAGTGGGACTCTCCGATGCTGGCTCGCTAGATACGGCTACATGCAGTGGTACAGTGAATTTCCACCATCACCGGAGGGTCCACTCGGACCTGCCACTTAATGTTATACCCTGTGTTCTGTGTTTTTGTTTATAATTTATTTTTTATTATTTATTATATAAAAGTTTAGGTTTCAATTTTTATTTAAGTGTAGTTGGGTTATAAAAAATGAGGCGATGGTTTGTTCTTATACGTAATTTGAAATCCGTGATATCTCGTAAAATATTCATTTAATTGATTGACCAATGACTTTTCAATAGGTAATATGTAAAAGCAAAAATGATCTGTCTTTTTGAAGTTATACTTCTTTTGGCGCGTTAGGGGAAAATGATGAGAGTAAATTTTTACGATGCGCGCGCACACCGTCACGAAAAACCGACACCCTGAAGTTAGCTGTAGTCAACATTTTATTTCTTTGTATTTGTTGTTTGTATTTCTTCGTATTAAAAATTTCAATGTATTAAATACCTTTTTTCTATTGTTAGTGTCGTTTTTTCTACAAACGTAGAATAAGGCGAAAGATAAAATTATTGAAAAGATTTTTATCTTGTTACGCCAAAGAAGTATAACTTCTAACGCGTGTACATAAGTACACACAGGCTTTTTTTAAGATTTCCAGTTCTTATACACCGAGAACAAAGTTCAAATTTTACCATTCATACGGTTTTTAGTTTTTTTTAATGACCTTCATATTTCACATGTACAAAATTTGAAGACCTTGAAATATAACATAAAATATTAGGAACGGTCAAAATTCGATTTACCTCATTTTTAAATGTAATATAATATGTTATACTAGATACATATTAGCTAAAAATAAATAGGTGAGGAATATAATTTATACAATATATAATAATAACTTATTAAGCCCCTTCATTACCCATTTCTCTGTCCAAAATTGATAATCCGTGTTCGCATGCGGTAATAATTAACTGCAATTCGGTTCGTGTGCGCGGCTGTGCGGTCCGGTAATGGGCTGGATGATACCTGTTTTCAGCCTTACATTCAGTACGGAAATAAATGTTAACAATGGAGGCGGTTACTTTAGTTTAAACAGGGCACTGTTGCTCACGATTTATGTATTTTTATTTAACCGTATGGCTAAATAGAGTATCCATCTTTTATTATCGCCGTTTGATTGATTACTCTATTTGTCACTGCGAAGTTCAATTTATGTGGAACATTACAGTTTTTATGCTCTAATCATGACCTTAACCTTCGCTCTTCTAATAATCTTATTCTTTGCTGTCCTGTCCATACTTCCGGTCTTGTACATTCCTCTTTCTATATCCAATCTATTCTCCTATGGAATGCGCTTCCTTATGAAATCAGGATGTCATCTAACCGTTTCAGTTTTAAAGTCAGGGTACGTCGGCTTTATTTACCAGTGTCATTTAGCAGAATTATATGGTTAATGCTGTCTTTAGTACTTGATGTTGACTTATTATACTTTTATTTATTGTATTGATATTTATGTATGATGTTGTTATGTGTATGTATTGTATATGTGTAGTATATATATAGTATATTGGTGTTGATATTTTATTTATATATTGTGATATTAAATAGGTTAAACATAATTTTATAAAAACCTCACCTTTTACACCTACCAACATTTATCTCTGCATCACCTAATGGTTGACTGGCAGAGAATGCCTTCGGCATTAAGTCCGCCATTGCGTATTTAACGCATAATGTGTAAATAAATAAATACAGTGGACAAAAATTTGTTACTCTTTAGCACGTTTATGATAATTAGAGATATTAGATAAGAAATAATTTTGTCACTTACGCATTATTGAAAAAAAATTGATTACTTATTTGGTTTCGTTATTTTCATCAAATTAGTTGAATACATATTTCAGTGACATTGGATCAATATCGGGTAAAAAATTACCCTTTACAATGTAACGTTTCAATGAATATCTGGGAGCATATGAAATATTTAAAATTACGTGTAACAAAAAATAATATTCATGTTAAGGTACTGATGAAGTTTATTTTTTATTTTTGACGACATGTAATTAATGTGGGTGTGAAAAATGGATCTAAGTTGTTTACACTCTTTAGTTGCTATTAATGTAATTTCAGTAATAATGGTCGCTATAAAAATAAAGAGAATCAACTGACTCCGTGTGCCTCATCCATATTTATCACGATAATTATTAGTAGCTTCATGATTACTCACCTCAAATTGCTTGCCTACTCTGGATTATATTTGATACGACCCTAATCAATCGTACATTCCTAATTGCTTTTCACACTATTATCCTATAAATAATTCGCTATATTGTGATTATATTTCAAGTGACTTTATACAGATGAATAGCAGTTTATGCAAACTTCGTAATCTTCAACACATTTATTGGATACGCTCTAATTTTAGAGTTTATACGCTATTGTTGTAAAATTATGACGACTCGGTGACAACATACTTCTCTGTGACGTCATTAATGTTATAAGAATTAACGATTATTTTTGCATTTTGTTCATATTATAATGTGCAGCAGGCCGAAATGTTGAGAAATCAAAGTAAGTGTGTAACGCGTTCTAGATCCGTCAAATGACCTATAAATATCTATACATATAATAAGAATGTAAATCTAACGTGTCTACACTTTTTAGATTTTCGTGAAAAAAAAATGTTGCAGGTGTCTAGAAATAGGTAATAGAATACATTTCAATCATTTTTAGAAATGTCTGTCTGTCTGTCTGTTTGTATGAACACGCATCACTGCCAAAGTACTAGGATCGCAGTAAAACCTTACAATAAAGCATATCCTCGAGAGTAACTTAGTCTTTGTTTCATTTAAATCGGTCCACTCTATCAAAAGTTATTGTAGTTTGAATGACGGCTCGAGGTAAGTACGAGAGAAGCGTAGTAATCTATAGATACTAATATTGCAAAGCTTATTTGTTCGGTTGAACGCGCTAATCTCACGAACTACTCGTCCGATTTGTAAAAATAATTCAGTGTTAGATAGCTTATTTATCGACAAAGGTTATAGGCTATATATCATCACGCTAAGACCAATAGGAGCGGAGCACCAACGAAGAATGTTTCAAAATCGGGGTTTTTCCCTTTTCAGAGCTTCCGTTGCATGTTAGCTTTAACCTAAAATAACTATTCCACGCGGACGAAGTCGCGTGCAGAAGTTAAATATAAATCAATTGTGGATGTATGTACGCGCATTACCACAAAACGGCTTCACCTATTTATGTAATTCTTTTTTGGTGTATTTATAATTGACAGGAGAAGATCTATATAAAAGAAAATGTTAGAAAAATCATAGAGAAAAGTGAAGAAGTTTAAAAACCTTCATATAAAAAGTTAGTAAATAATTAAGACAGAACACAGCTGGATGATCTTTAAAAATACAGTCAAAATCTGTTATAACGACATCGAAGGGACTGCTCATATTCAGTCGTAAAAGCCGATAGTCGTAACAACCGGTGATGTTTAATGTGTATCGTGCAAGTACAAACAAATCGATAGGGAATTATTGGAAAAATATATTTATTGAACTATGTACATTTTGTTTATTACACATAAGTACAATGCATATTATTTTTCTGTGAGCATAAAATCTGTAATTTTGGTCTGTTTGGAACACTTCTGTTGTGCATAGATATTTTGTAATTCACGTTGGATTTTAATTAACGTATCGTCATAATTTTCATTTATTATTAATTATAATTCATAATTTGTTTTTCATAATGTGTTTTGTTAATTCATAATTATTAATTCATAATTTGTTTTCTTTTTCTTTGCGACATTTTGAAAGTTTCACGAATAACTCCACAAAGTTTTGGTGCGTCTTGTGTATAGATAACAAACTAACTGAAGAGATATGTAAAAGCGGGCTTTGACTCTACTGCATGCACGTGTTTTGTTTCTAAGAATTAGAAAAGACCCTACACTAAACTAAATCCTATTGTTTTCTTTCCTGATTTTAATAGCCATTGAAGACAAATGTGGATACCTATTCAAATTGTTTACAATACACCTTAGCCGGTCGTTCTAACAGATCTAATTCTCCGAAATATTAGTTAAATGTGGTCGTTTTATGAGGTATGTCGTTATTAGCAATGTCGTATAAAGCAATGTTTTTAATAAGGCGGTCATATAGCATTCAGCCGGGACCTTTGTTCTAGGTTATTATAACCGGCATGTTGTTCTAAACGATGTCGTAGTAAACGGTTTTGACTGTATTGTCAAAATTGACTGATTTTCAATCAGTTTCCATTTTATTACATTATATGGTCATAAATTTGGTATCATTTTCTTCGTCAATACATCCATACGAAGCCGCGGTGGGCAGTTAGCGATTATAATAAAGTTAATATAATTAGACTTTTGCGGTATTATTACAAAAACAAAAATGAACACGGGTATAACACGAGTTCTATTAAGCAGTGCCTAAAATTTAAAATCTGGTTGAAGTCATGTTTAAAATACTTTATTACAAAAGCGTGTCCAAGCGGTTTCTAGCTAAACGTCTGATTTAAGTTTTTTATGCAACTCTGAATAGCATTCCTTCAATTCGATCTCATCATTCAAAAACGTTCCGTAACATACAGATATTTTGCAAACAATTTCAATTTATGAATAATTTTCTTTTTCAGATTTTCATTAATAAAATTTACTTATTTAATGTAATAAAATCGGTTATCATTATTGTGATATTTTCGTTAAAAGAAAATGATGATAAAATAAATAAAATAAGTAATTTATAAGATTTATATATTACGTCAAGTGCGTAAGGTGGAACAACGGTATAATGACAGATTAGATACCCTGTCAGATGTCAATAGTGTCAAATTGTAGTAACCATGATTTACATGTGAAAGTCTAAAATTGTTTAATTTGTTTATTTCTTCCAAATTAATGACACCCAAGAAATCCATAATTTACTATGAAACTTCTTTTGTCGGCAAATAGAGGTGCAGTTAATTAAAACAATAGAATAAGGACTGTCAACTTAGGCAAGTGTTAGAGAATATTTGAATTAAAATAAATGCAATGTAGTGGATTTTATATTTTATTCATAATCTTGTCTTATTTAGCTCTATATTTTGTGATATTAGTGGTGTTTACGTAATATAATTCGGTTATTGTGTACAATTGAAGTGCACGGGAAGTAATACCACGGAGCATGAATTCTGAGATGCCACGAACTCCATGGAAAGTTCTAACAAGGGAGCCACCATCTTGTTAGAACATTGGAATTATCACAAGACACCTGTAATA
The DNA here is from genome assembly GCA_036509395.1 of Antheraea yamamai. Lineage (NCBI taxonomy): Eukaryota > Metazoa > Arthropoda > Insecta > Lepidoptera > Saturniidae > Antheraea > Antheraea yamamai. Next base: position 8,459,606 of record AP028449.1, on the reverse strand, counting down.
TTATTAACTACTCGACAATGGAAGATTGGTTGGCAAAGATAAAACTAAAAAAAATATAGACTTTTTTGTGATTTTATGCTTCCTGCATTAAAAACATTTTCTTAATAGACTAAATTCAATCATGTCGTTACTTTATATCAGGTGATATAAATAAAAAAAATGAATCTTAATCTACACACCTTAGTAATTATTTTATACTAACCACAGTGTGTGTTTTATTTATTGTTCTAGCTGTAATAATTTCCAACACTCATTATCGCAGTATCGTTGATGAAGTTCTGAACTTATCAGATTTACATTTACATAACAATTACAGATAAGAAGAAATTCTATTATAATTGCGTTCACGCCTTGAAAAATGTATGAATCCATTTGGAAAATAATGGTCATAAAATATCTAGACGTGCAATCACACCTGTGACCTTAAAGTAGGCTCTAGTGACTAAAGATTGAATTATATAGATTTTTGAAGGTTTTGAAATTCTAATCGACAACCTTTTTGTGTGACAAAAAGTTGTGGGGAAATACTGTGTCGGGTAGTGTTGAAAACACCGGTTCTCGTCCACCGGATTACTCAAGTTAAGCAACCTCGGGCGAAGTCAGTACTTGGATGGGTGACCGCTTGGGAACACCGCATGACGTTGGCTCTTTGTTGTATTTTCGTATTTAAATTGTTTCCTGTAACACAAAAGTTTCACTTTTATCGTTACGACACACCCTACCCAGATGGGTGACCACCTGGGAAAACTGCGTGACGTTGGCTCTTTGTTGTATATTTTTTATTGTTTCCCTGCTATACAAAAATTTCAGTTCAATCGTGTATTCGAGTAGACAACACACTTTAATGGAATAACAGTGGATATGTCAAGATTAACAGTCCGGCATAGTATATTTTTTAAACCTGGCACGACATAGTGTCTTTAAACACATCGCAATCCAATAACCACCAAAAGATCTGCATTCCATCGCTAAATCAGAAATCGTTATTATCTGCAATTACATTACATGGAAGTACAATGACTGAATTGAACAGACTAATTAAACTAAAAACCTGTGATATATATTCGAATAAGAATTTCCTGTAAAAATAGTATTATAAATGCGAAAATGAGTTTGTTTATTATGCTTTCTACTCAACCGATTATCATGCAATGTTGCATATACAATGCCACGAGTCAGAAATGGATATAGGATACCTTCTAATTCAAAAAAAGGTACAGTTCCCGAGGCATACGTAAAAATTTACATTAACGAGCAAATAAGTTAGAAGTTTATATTATATAGTATATTAAGTTAGAAGTTTGTGTCTTTGATAGACAAACCGCAGTACAGACTGAATCCTTTACTGTATAATTTATTTACCTAAGCTATAGTGTTATTATTTGAATATAGTGTATGTAATTATAGAAAATAATATGATCATGTCAAGCCATTAAAAAAATCCTTTGGTCCCCATTACGATTATTAGGCTGAATGCGAGCCATGCCCTTGCTTATTTTTAAAACTAATTTCGTGCAACTGTCACGCGATGTGTCAAAATTTGATTTTTGATTGTCACAGTTATCTTGGTTATAAAAAATCCTTCCCATTGTAAAAGTTTAGAAAGTTTTTTTCATTGAATATAGGTATTGCATGAACATATATGATAGACGGTTAAAATAAAATAACATTTTGAAGTTATGTTTCTTATTGTATTTGGTAATCGTTCCAATTTTTTTAATAAACACTAATTTGGTGAAAATTGTTACCTAATAAAAAAAGATTGGATATATTACTTTAAAATATATAGTCAGTGGTCGATATGCTCCACAAAAACTTGTCTATGTTGTAGAATCAAGGTCACGTTCAATAAGTTCCTGGTTCAGGTTAATTCCTAGTTAATAATATCTTACGTGTCTTCGTAATCCTGAAAATAGCTTTCCTCTTTCATATATTATCTGGAGTAGTTAGGGTTGTCTTTTATAACTCCTCTTTTTTATCTTCATTATGTAATAGGAATTTTGATGATTGTTAATGAAATGTGAATTCGTTCTTTGTATCGTGAGTTTCAGTGTGAAGAACACGTAATGCTCTTTCTCTCTCACACCTATTGATAGTTGCATAGTATCTTTATGTTGCAACTAGCCGACCCGTGCCCACTTCGTTGGGTGGTAATAGGCATTATCAAGCTACAACTTTTCTCTAGAACTTAATCATATATATCTCATAATTAAGACAGCGGTGGTAAGAAACGTTTTCGTTCGACCATTTTTCTCCGACTCTCCAGATATTACCCCCTACAACCTCACAAACTTTACCTCTTTATAATATTAGTATAGATTATAGATAATATAATTAGTTAATACCTTCTGCCCGCGACTTCGTACGCGTGGAATAGTTATTTTGGGCTAAGACGCAGCGGAAGCTCTCAAAAGGAAAAAAAGCCCCGATTTTAAAATATTTTTCATTGTTGCTCCGCTCCTATTGCTTTTAGCGTGATGATATATAGCTTATGACACTCACGAATAACGTGGCTTTCTATTGGTAAAAGAATTTTCAAAATCGGTTTAGTAGTTCCTGAGATTACCCCCTACAACGTCACAAAGTCACCAACTTTACTTCTTTATAATATTAGTATATAGATTATAGCCTCTGCCCGCGACTTCGTCCGCGTAGTAATAGTTACTACTCTGAGCTAACGCTGACACACAGCAGAAGCTCTCAAAAAGAAAAAACCATCTCGATTTTGAAACATTTTTCATCTGTGCTCTGCTCCTATTGGCCTTAGCGTGATAATATATAATCTATAACCATTCTAGATGAATGAGCTATATAACACTGAAATAATTATTCAAATCGGACCTGTAGTTCCTGAGATTACCCCTTACAACGCCACAATGTCACAACGTCACAAACCCACAAACTCACAAACTTTACCTCTTTACAATATTAGTATAGATAACACTGGTCGATCATTTCATCACTATCACTACATATTATAAAACAAAGTCCTCCGCCGCGTCTGTCTGCTGTCTGTTCGCGAAAAACTCGAAAACCACTGAACGAATTTTCATGCGGTTTTCACCAATAGATAAAGTGATTCTTGAGGAAGGTTTAAGTATATAATTTGTCATGTTTTTGTTTTTTTTTGGTTTATCAGGACGGGACAATTTTTGCTGGGCCCACTAGTTGACAATAATAATAACAGAAAACGCGTATTTAACAGCAGAATAATGATGTTATCCATAATTTGTTATATGTTACGTAGAAATAATGCGTTAAATTATTTATTATAATAATGAACACCTCTAATTTTTGTTCTTTTTTTATTACAGTAAAATACTTATTATTGGAGATTAATTTCGTATAATAAAATTTTTCCCATACTCGAGTTGTAAATATTTCCTACGTTATAATAATTTATTATAGTGAACCGCTAATAATCGTCCATTATTGTTAAAATATCAATTCAAATAATGTCACGTTTGACCAGTAAAAAGCTATTAAGTTTCGAGAACCACACTAACAGACGAAAACATATGTAAAGATGATTATAGAACGGGAGTCACGTTTCTTATAATATTTCGTTATTATACCAAACGTTTTGATATTAAAATTGTATTAAAGTATAATATGGGACCTTAATAGACGTTAAGCCGTCCGTTCTCGGGGACGGAAATGTCAAAGTTTTTTCGTAAAATCGATTCCATTTAGTCGTTTCGTGGACAAATCGTTTTCCTTTAGTTTTTTGCTACAATTATGTGTATATATTTTTTATAATGCGCTTATAATAGTCTCTTGATTGTTAAAATATAATTTCTCTTAAATGTGTTTGACGGACGGCAGACAAATGCTGTTGAATCGTATGGTAATTGCTATAGAAGGATAATGAGTACGAAATCAAGCTTTAGGTCGGGGAAAGAAACGATTTTATACATAAAATTATTTTATATTGTAACTAACTTTTATGAAATGAAATGTAGATTTAACCAATCCTTTGGGAGCAATATTTTTTCTAGATAAAATGTAGGGTACATTGTCATTACATACATACATTTTCTGTACCTCTGACGTATTTGCAAAATTTCACGATGCATGTACACGATTGTAACAAACTTTACATGCATTTATTATATTTGTTAGGGTTCGCATGAGCATTTTATTATTTATTGCGATAAATAGTTGTGATGAAAAATGGATATTGTGTTAGATTGGTAGGTGGTAGAGCCACGTTGAAGCTATTACTGGTTTCAGTATGAATGGGTCGGCTCGCCTGGATTACTACCACCTGACCCACAGAAACAGTGACGTGAAGTAACAGTGCTTGTATTGTTGTGTTTCGTTCGGTCAGTGAGAGCGCCGGAAGCCCACCTCCCTCCCTCTCCCCCATCCCCTCAAACACAGGCTGGCAACGCACTTGCGACTCCCCTGGTGTTGCTAGTGTCTATGGACGGTGGTGATCACAAACATCAGGTGACCCATAAGTTCGTTCGCCTCCTATGATATAAAAAAATACTTTATTTAAAACTTTCACTTCTAGTCTGTGGTCATAGCATACTCCCACTTTTTTAAATTGTCGTTAAATTCGTATGGGTGTAATGTAGGCAAATAATAAGCTATGTAATATAACGTCTTTGAATCAATAAAGTGAGGCGGTTTAAAAATAAGTTTTTATTGCGCTTCATTCTAGGGTTGTTAAAGTCACATTTTTTTTTTTGAATAATGAAACTCGTAACTTTACTGTTCAGTTCTTTATTTACTTATTAAATTAAATAAATGTTTATTATGTTACTGTTAAATTTATCTTAATAGTTAATTTATTGTGCTATAAATAATTTAACGTTCTTGAATTAGCAAAATTATGAATTTTTTGACAAAATAGTTATTGAGTAGTTATTAGTGATTATCCATTTATAAGCGGAGGTTGCTTATTTTTTTTTTATGTTTTAGTTTGTACTAATGCATTGGTTCCCAAAGTCTATAAGGACTGCGACTCAACTAACAAAACTAAGAGAACTCGCCACTTGGTTTTCATGAAAAAAAAGGCATTTACGCGCTTCTCATCCCACTTTTTAAGCTAACCAAATATTCGTTCGTTACCCATACTTTGGGAATGCAGTACTAAGATTTAAAAGTTAAAAAACGAACCACTGTGATTGGCGTAATGAACGTAAGTGATCTTCCCCTAGTGACAGTTTATTTGAACGATGTTTGCACAACAAATCTATCTACTCACTTACTATAATAAAACTGTAACTAGGCCAAATCTGTACAATTTTTTTTGATAATTATAATCAAGGTGGACTTTGTTATAGGAGCAAAAAATAATCTATTTACAATTTTTGTCTGTCTGTCTATCCCTATGAACACGTATCACTCTGAAAGTACTGAACCGATTTTGACGAAACTTGACACAGTGGTAACTAATGTTATAAAGTTACATCTAGGATACTTTTTGTCCCATAAAACGCAAGGGATTTTCCAGGACAACGGACTAAAGTCAAAAATTTGTAATTTATGAATTTGTTGCTATTTTAAGGTCTACATTTAAGCTATATTTCATATTTTTATCGTTTTATGTACAGGGAATCCCAGGTACCACTGATACGATTTTGAATTTTTTTCAATGTTAGAAAGGTTTATTATCCCTCAGTGTAAATGTTTAACTATATCATACAATGTTTATTTTGACAAATATATATTTTCAATAGTTAATCACAAGGAATGTAATTAAAATCGGCAAAAATTCAATTATCGCCAATATATGTAGGTTAGTTTTTATCTTAATTGGACCCTGTAGGTGATGCTGCGAACGGGTTCTAGGCTTATTTTAAAATATTTCTCACATACAAACTGGGTATATGTTTGAATTAGTCCCTGGCCAGTTTGGATTCACAATTGGAAACGGTAGGTGTCGCTACAATCGGGTTTATTATACAGGTTTATTAAGATTTTTCACGTTTAAAAATATAATTGAAACCGATACGATTTGGTGCAGACGAAGTTGCACAGGTCAGCTACTATCAATATAATAGGATGAAAAAAAAACACATAGTCCATTTCATGTTATTTTATTAAAACGTCGATCTGGATGCAGCCAGCATAATTAAAATTCGATAACTAATGTAATTTTACAATAATTTACAATGTTATTTATCAATAGACGTAGTAATAGTCAATTACGTTGAGCTAAACATTCCATATAATTATTTACAGGGGCTGCATGATTATCTACTTGCATACTATTAGAGCGGTACTAATCTTGTATTACTTAATATTACAGTAGTTATATTATACTTGATATTTTCCAAATACTTTATAATAAGCACTGTACAAATACTCGCAATCTTTCGAACTGTTTCGAGTTGGACTTTGAAAGTCGCAAAACGCTACTGACTTTTTATAACCAATCAGGTTTCTCTGATTAGTACTATTTATTTTCGATTTTTGAAACTCCTCAGCTTTCAAATCTCCTATTGATTTCAAATTTTCAAAAATCGATAAGTAACAGTAATTTGAGAAACCCCATTATCAGACCGGTAATTAAAAGTTGGGGAACGAATAGAAGTATAAGGAAATAAAAAAATCGAAAAGTACATATATTTTTTAAAACTCTATCTAAAAATTAATATAAAAAAATACAAAAAAAAATACGAAATACCTTTAATTTTTTTCTATAAAATCCATAAAAACATTAATTTAAAAACAAAGATTAAATTTGAACAATTTTTAGGAAGGTTATGTCCGAAAAATTAAAAAAAAACCATCCGTTGAACGAATAATAAAAAAAAATTACAAAATTGAGGAAATAAAAAGAATGTTTTTTAAACTATCCGAATTGGCGTGGAATGCCCCATATACATTTCCAAAAAGTGGGAATTATAGTTATAACACATATTTTACTTTTATTAAAAGTTCTTGATACAGTATAACCAGTATAATATATGTAGATTTTATGTTTAGTAAAATTGAAATTTATTTTTATTGCGATAAGTTATATTTTTCTTTAATTTCCAGGTTTTGTTTTTACATACGCATATAAAAAATCGTTATTTCAATAAAATAAAATAACTAACGTGAATTGAAAACAGAGATTCATTTTCATAAATATAAAAAAGCTTCACAATTTTTAGGTAAACAGTATTTCAGTGTAATTAAAATATATAATAAGATTCAATTTGATTATTGTAGTACAGAATAATCCGATAACTGTAAAAAAAAAATTTCAAATTAAAATAATGGTTTACAATCAAGATTTCATTTAAAAAAACAGACCGAAACAAATATAGCAATAATTTATTGGCAAAATCATTATTGTGGTATACATTTTTTTTCTCGAACTGACTACCCTATTAGCCTTGCAAAGCTTTGACAGCTTTGCCGGACTACTTACTACTTACTTACTTACTTACTACTTGTTTCAGAAATAACTTAATTCTTTACTGTAGTTTGAAATTTAAATTTTACATCACTGCTACGACATTACACATACGCACACATGCACGCACACATGCTTACACATGAAAGTGGAAGGGTTTTACTTTTTTTTCCCTTATCGAACTGAAATAGCTTAGAAATTTTCCGATACAAAATACATATAAGAGTTGTTGAGGTATGTATGCTTGATACACATATATGTTTCAATAACTCATATAGAATGTATGAATATGTAGCGTAAATTAGGTTAGCTCAGATAGGTCGCGAATTGCATGTATCAGGCAACAGCCAAGCCGAGGTGTGCCGTGCACCCTTGAGCTAGTTGCCCAAATAAAATCGGCTGAGTGCCTTAAGCGCTCGCCTTAGTAGTCCGGTGAAGCTGTTAAGACCTTGCTAGGCCAATAGCGTAGTCAGTTCGAGGAAAAAAGGAGTTTGAAATTTAGTTGTCACTTATCTATTACACTATTATAGTATAACACAAAATGTAATATTCAAGTTGCATTTATATTTTACAATGCGACTTACTTTTTTTAAATAAGTATCAAGTAATTAATATCTAATTATTAAGATTAATTATTTAATAATACAACTATAATACTGTTGAACATTATTTACACTTTTATTATGATTAATTATGAATTAGTTATACTATTCAAAGAAGATGGGTCGTGGGTATATAATATAGGAGTTTAAGCTAGATTCTAATATATTTTATATATAATAGAACATTTTTGATTGATTTCTTTCTCAATAATTAAATATTTATCCTAGTATTCAGAAGTGTTACGAGTGAAAAACTTTGATTCGCATGTATTTTTTTTAAATCTACAGTCAACGCAGTCAACACGACTGTTCCATAAGAAGCTGACATCGCGACTGAACAGATTATCTATCGCTGACATAGGTATTCACAGTTCGGAACTTCTCGTTAAAGCTCGGTTCTCATCGGATGGCCAACTCGCCCTCGATCCTCGGGGTACACTATACCACACGGCCCACTCGCACTATTAATTGATTTTCATTTCTTGTTCCACATTCCCATCGATAGTATGATCTTAGATGGGTTAAACCCTTTCTGGATAAATATGCGACGTAATATATAAAAAAAATCTCTAATTTGATGGATAATTTCTCAGCATATTCCAAAACACAAAGGCAGTGTCTGGAATTGATATGATTTATAAGTATATTTTATATAGCAACGTAAGGATACAATAAGACATTTCCCACCATTTTAAGCAGTCACGACTCACGCAACACCTAAAATAATTTTATTATTTCATAATAGTAATTCATTGCAATTTATTTAAATTTCTAAATTAACATATAGGTGACGCTACCGGCGGCGGATGAGAGGCGGCGTTCGCAGCTTGTGCGTTCAAAAAACTGCCCTGATTCCCCGCCCACGGCTGTAAGTTCTGTAAAGCGTTTAGCGCTGTATTTGACGGCGGTCCCGTGGCGGTGTTAGATTGCGGTTGATAATGCAGCGCTGTAAGCGATGCGGAGCCTGGTGGTGGTTCAGGGATGTAACCTTTGCTTAATGCTTCAGCTTGAAGGGAAAGCATCAAGCGGTTGGCCGCTTGACGCTCTGCCTCACGTTCTTCTGCAGTTTGTCGTCTGTAACAAATACAATATACTTGAGAATTGAAAATCATTTTTTATTATTTGGCTCTATATTTTTTAATTGTTGTTTTACGTAACATAACTTGGTTATTGTGCACAAATGACCTGGATGGGAAGTATTACCATGGAGTATGGATTCTGACTTGCCACAAAACTCCCTGGAAAATTTTAACAAGACAGCCACCATCTCGTTAGTTCATTGAAATAATCGCAATAGACTTGTAATATCATTATCTACTTGACAATCGCAGTAACAACCTAATAGAAGATTGCTTATCAAAAAAAAAATAATAGAAAACGTAATCTCCTTTAAGTGCAGATACGTAAAAAATATGTACATACAACACTCAAAGATACATACATACTTACACTTATTTATAATTACCCAGATTTCTTAAAGATCCTAACTAATATTATAAATCTGAAAGTAGTTTTGTTTGTTACGATTTCACGCATAATCGAGTAACATCAAATTTTGCATGAACTTTTTCCGGGTGTACAAAAAGGTCAAAGATATCGTATTGAAATAAATCTAAACGTATCGTATATAGGCAGTACTGGGTTACATTATTAAGTGCATGTATAATATTAATTCGAAATCGTGTAAGTGCGTCTGTGTGTTTGTAAATTCGTCTATATGTTAGTATGCAGCAGACTTTGTTTGAAAACCAGCGCTGCAACGCTTGCACTTGCAAACCTGCAGCTTATGCTGACACTAAGACCTTTTTCACTCCATGGAAAACTTATCTCACTTTACTTTTTATGTATATACATGTGAATATGTGTTGTATAAATATATCTCTCTTTCTTTCTAGATATCTTACATCCGGAAAAAATATACTGTTTCCGAGAATGAAATCTATATTAAAGCGGGCAAAGACGCGAGCAGAAGCTAATTCATATATAAATAGTTAGATATAAAAAAAGTTTAATACTATAAACTAAAAAAAAAAAAATTATGGCCGAATTTCAACTACTAGATTACTATTCTACCACGTAAACTCCGTCGCGGGATAAACTGTAACCATAGACTAGTATACGAAACAATAATAATAGTGTAGCCACAGGTTTCAACGGTTTAGTTTGTCGTTAATTATGCATAGGGCCTTAGATCGTGACGAGCCGGGGTTCCCTACTTGAGTCCTGTCAATTAGCGTTCCGCAGATAAATGGCGACAGGCAAATTAGTTTCGACTTCTTAATACGTACATATATACACTGATTTCTTAAATGTTTGTAACTGCCAACGGCTCTGTCTATACTGGGCTTCATTTTTTACACGACTTGCCCGATTTCTAAGGTACGCGTTTAAACTATCATTAGTTATTGACTCAATAAAGTTATCCATAAGGTAAACTGTCAATGCGTTTCTGAGTACACGAGTTGTTAAATAACTACGAATACGCATAACTAGTTCTTTGATGTTCACTAGATGGCTCTTTTTAAGAAAGAGTGCTAAAAATTGGTTTTATTATTTTAATTCTTAACTTATAGTAGTAATATTATGATTAAAATATACTTTGGGGATTAGTAGATGATTTTATTTTACTTTATAATTATCATTACATAGTATAAAACAAAGTCCCCTACCGCGTCTGTCTGTCTGTCTGTGTGCGATAAACTCAAAAACTACTGAACGGATTTTCATACGGTTTTCACCGGTGGATAGAGTGATTGATGAGGAACGTTTTGGTATATAATTTGCCTAGGATTTTTTTTATAATCAGGGCGTGACAACGTCTGCCGGGCCCGCTATTTATAAATTTCAATTATTTTAGAGACAAACTTCTCAATTCGTTAGTTGTTCGTCAATGACATGTTATTGTCAAGATATTAAAACTATTTAAAATGTCAAATAAAACTTATCAAATAGATAAACACCCATATTGCCCAGTAAAGTAGTAAAGTGTAACGGAGGTTTATCGTATCGAACCGATAACGCTATTGAACAGATAAATGTGACTCAGAAACCGGGCATCACTGCTATATCTAAATGAAATTATACATCGAAATTCAAATTTTTGTAAATTGAGATTTTATTGAGGCCATAGAGCTATAGAAAATGTAGTAAATTTCATTATACATCATATAAAGCTACAGATGAGGCGGTTTGTGTGATATCATCTTGATTTCCCTTTTTATCACTGTTATTATCCTAGTTACACCTTTCATTTACTTTGGTAAAAAAATATTCAGGTACATAACACTCGTTCCGAAGTTGTCGTATTTTAAAAGCGCGTTAATATCAGACATGAGTTTTCTTGCATCTTCATATTCTAAGTTATCGCATAAGATAGCGGAATGGCTTCACTTGAGAGTGTTAGCAACATCTTTTGAACCCTAAGAGTCAAACGTACTGGCGCGGTAAGACATGCATAAGATAAACTTAGATATACACGTTGCACTAATAGTTCTGCACTGATATTTCAGTGAAAGTAATATTATAGTTCATTCATTTTGCATTTTATGTCTCATTTTATTTACAAAAAATGCTTTAAATGATTTTGCCATAAAAATACATTTTAAAGCAATAGTAAAATGGTTTTTTGAATAATTTTTGATAACGTACTAACAAGAAAAATACGCAATAGTCAGACGTTTTTAATTATTACGAATAATCAAAGTACGATCGCAATGGCATAGGCTCTAATAATCCTTACTAATATTATAAATATAATATAAATAATAAAAGAATAAAGAAAGTAACTCTGTCTGTCTGTCGCGCTTTCACGCCAAATCTACTGAACCGATTTAAATGAAATTCGGTACACGGATAGTCTAGAACCTGAGAAAGGACACAGGTTTTTAATGCGAAAAAAGGGTGTTTAGGGGTTGAAAGGGAGGATGAAAAGTTGTATGGAAGTATCGTCATTTTTAGAGCTAAATGCTTGGAACTTATTTTTTAGGCTGTTGATTTATCGAATAAGGCTATATATATCATTACGCTAAGACCAATAGGAGCGCTTTCAAAATCGTTTTTTTTTTCTTTTGAGAGCTTCCGCTGCGTGTTAATTAGCCCAGAGCCATTATTCTATGCGGACGAAGTCACGAGCAGAAGCTAGTTGGTTACAAAAAAATGTTTGTTTCTTTGTGTATAATCGCGTTTTTTTAAAAAAAAAACTACTATAGACGTAGATTTAAAAACCAAAACCTTATCTAAATACAAAATTTGATCCAAATCGTTAGAGCTGTTTCCGAAATACATGAAATAATTATATATATATATACAAGAATCACTCGTTTGAAGAGCTGTCAGATTGAAGAATCTTTTGTTTATAAGTGATAATTTCCGAAACAGCTAAAGCAATTTTATGGAGACTTTTACAGAGGATTTTTCGGAGTACTGCCTATTTCAATAGGGACTAAGCAGTATCAGTACCATGTAGTAGAGGTTAGGACAAAAAGAGTAAATTGACAAAGGAGCTATGAGAGTTAAGTGGAATTGATGATGATTACAATAATAAATATAATAGTATCAAACAAAGTCCCCTACCGCGTCTGTTTGTCTGTCTGTTCGCGATAAACTCAAAAACTACTGAACGGATTTTCTTGCGGTTTTCACCAGTAGATAGAGTGATTCATGAGGAAGGTTTTAGTATATAATTTGTTTGGATTTTTTATAATTAGGGCGGAACAACGTCTGCTGGGCCCGCTAGTAAATATAAAAGACAACCTATAATTAAGTATGTAGTTCCTCTATGAAACATTAAAACCATCTTTACGAGAAAGAAGTCGCAAGCAGCAGCTAGTCTTGAATAAATGTATGTTAAAATGTCGTATACATTATTGAATATATATAAACAAAAATCTATTGCCGAATGTTTGTAAGGACATCACTTTAGTTGAACCTATCGCGCTAGTTTTTTCTTTGTTGTGTTTGTAATTGGGAGGAAAAGGTTTGTAAATTGTATATAACAGAATGTTTAAAATTTGAAATTCTTGGGTTAAAAATTCTCTACGTAAAAAGTAAGTGTGATAGAAGGTACTATGGAGATCATCAATTTGATATTCACTTGTTCAGTTGCCGCTTCAAACTCATTTCAAGAGGATTTCTGGATTTCAGGAGTCATTCCATAGACACTAGAGCAATATCAAGGGAGTCGCAAGGGCGTTGCCAGCCTGTGTTTGGGAGGAGACGGGAGGGGAGGGGGTAGCGAAGGCAGACTTCCCGCGCTCTCACTGACCGAACGAAACGCAACAATGCAAGCACTGTTACTTCACGTCGGTGTTTCTGTGGGTCGGGTGGTAGTACCCCGGGCGAGCCGACCCATTCATGCTGAAACCAGTAATAGCTTCAGCGTTACTCTACCACCCACAAAAGCTGTGGTTGTAGTTCTTCGTTAGTACATACCCCGTGCGAAGCCAGAGCGGGCAGCTGGCTTTTTATATTGATTTTTATTATAGCAACAGATAATGATAACAGTATACACAATTCAAAGCAATATAAAAATTCTTGAATATAAGGTATCAATTATTTATATTAACGCCGCTTTTAATTAACTGAATTAATCAAGTTTCAGCATTAAGATAATAGAATACATTTGTTTTTAATATATTTATTCATGGAATATTAACAAACTCGTCTAAGACTCGTTTAAATTTAAAATCGTTCCGAATCACGTATTAACTTTGTCCAATCGTTCAAAACAGAGACATCCCTATTTGCTATAAAGTCTTTTGAACTAAATGTCGCAGCGTTCGATTTTATGCCGGATTTATCTAGACACAAGTCCGTTGACTGAGTTGTGTCTTCGTATTGATTAAGGGTATTGCCTACAAATTGGTTTGTTCGATTTATTTATACAGTACCGGTTATAGAGTCTTTAAAATACGACTTTAGATTTCGCAATTCTGTTTTGTATAGTTAAATACTTTAGTTCATAATTCTCACTACGAAGGCCGCATTGTGCATTTAAAATAATTATAATCCTATTATAATTAGCCACAGTTTAGCGAAGTCATGTCGGCAGAGCCCGACGAATGCCCTCCGTTTCGCCTTGAATAATTCCATAATCACAAATAACCGCAAACCTGAAACCGCGATTCAAACTTGGACGAGTTGTGCAACTGATCTCAGTCGCTTGTAATTTTAGAAATCGGTTTTAAACAAAGAAACAGTATTATGTTATATACTGGAAGCATCATGGCGATATTTGTTTGTATTATCCTTACAAATATTATGAACTAGCTGTGCCCGTGACTTCGATCACGTGGAACCTTATGTAAAAAACAATGATTAATAAAGTCACCTGAATGTATTAAGTCTATTTACTTATTTACTTTCCTCTCGTAATTACGCCGCGTCGTCATTAAAATTACTATAACTTTTGATAGAGTGGACCGATTTTAATGAAACAAAGACTAAGTTATTCTCGAAGACGTGCTTTATGATTTTGGTGTCTTTTTATTGTGAACTCAGTACTTTAGCAGTGATACGTGTTCATACAAACAGACAGACAGACAGATAGACAGACAGGCAAATAGACAGACAGATAGATAGACAGACAGAGAGACATTTCGAACAATGATTGAAATGTATTTTATTACTGATTCCTAGACACTTCCACCAATTTTTATCACGAAAATCGTAAAAGCACAGACACGTTACATTTACTTTCTTATTATATGTATAGAATAGATGAGAATGTGATTTTATTTGTTTAATTTTCAGGGTCAGTCAGGACTGTCATGAATACAGAAACTGATATAAGGTACCTTTCTTCCAGAAAGAAGTACTGTTAGCAAGTCTACATTAATGCGAGCGAAGCTGCTAGCAAGAGCTAGTAATATTATAATTGCGAATGAGAGTTTGTTTGTTTGTTAATTACGTTTTCACGTCTGAATTACTTTAAGGGCATAAGGCACATTATCCAAAAAAGTACTACTCACGACGAAGGCTGTTATCAATAGCTAGTAGGCTATAGGGATACGATATTTTTATTACTTGTCAAGAATCAGGTGAACGAATAGTTAATTATTTTAATGGCTAATAAATAAAAGTTTGTGCAGCCTATTTCTTATTGACGGTACTTGTTTATGCGCGTACTATTGTGAAAAAAAGATGAGGCAGACATAAGGACTGCCGACAGACATGAAAACTCGAAATAATGAAATAATTGGATTGTAGGCAGTAGAGCCACGCGGAAGCTATTACTGGTTTCCGCATGAATGGGTCGGCTCACTCGGAGTAGTACCACCATCTCACAGAACACCGACGTGAAGTAACAGTGCTTGCATTGTTGCGTTTCGTTCGGTCAGTGAGAGCGCCGGAGGCCCACTTCCTTTCCCCCTTCCCCGTCCCCTCTTCCTCTCCTCCTCAATCTCAATAAAAAATCTCAATATTTCATGTACACATACCCTATACTACGCGTCGCTAGTCTGACGCCAGCCGCACAAGAGCAATACGGCCGGTCATGCTTACGAAGCATGTCATGACGAGAAATTATAAATTTATCTCCTGCCAAAAACACTGCTCAACGCGCCTAAAGAGGTATTCACTTCACAAATATTTTTATACCACTTCCATGAGTTTATATATCTTTGTACGCAAAACCTGAGACGATCATAAAGTCCCAACAACTTAACTCCTGATGGTCTATACTTAAAAGGGGTGAATACACTTTAGACTAAACGCTTCCCTTTTTAATATTAAAACCTTAAGTAGACTTCTTGAACTTTACATCCCTTTGAATTTTAAATAGGTGTTTGGTAGTATATTACGTCGTCGATTATTTTTATTTAATTAATTGGAATAATTTTATCTCTCTTTTTATTCAGCTACATTGCGACTATCATCGCATCAGTTTATGGAGTGTAGAGGTAAGGAGGACCATCTCGGCGTATGACAATGTGTCCATCAAAATATGCTAAATTAGAATCCTGCTACAATAGCAAATAGGTCCATTCCTCACATTAATATTTAAGAGACTCACTGCATGGCCATAGGCATCTACGCGAAGGTATGTATGGGCATAATCACCACGCCAGCCCACGACGTATTGGCGATTTCAAACTCTCAGAAATCCACAGTTCATGTTTTCTCACATAAAATCTTGAGATCGACATAAAGTGTGAGAAACACGGTGTTTTCTTTAAATATCAGCAATTTAAATTAGTCAATGTACGAATTGATACATTTTTTTTTTTTTTTTTTTTTTTTTTTTCCAACCCCCCTTTTTTTTTTCCAATTTTCTTTTTTTTTTCTTTTTTTTTTTTTTTTTTTTATAAAAATTTTTTTTTTTTTTCCCCTTTCTTTTTTTCCCCTTTTTTTTTTTTTTTTTTTTTTTTTTTTTTTTCTTTTTTTCATTCCCCCTTTTTCTTCCCTCTTATCCTCCTCCAATTCCTTAAACCTTTGAATTGTAAATTGCATATGATCATAGGAGGCAAACGAACAGGTGGGTCACCTAATGTAAGTGATCACCACCGTCCATAGACACTTGCAACACCAGGGGAGTCGCAAGTGCGTTGCCAGCCTTTTTTTTTTTTTTTTTTTGTTAGGAAAATTTTCAGAAATTACGAATTTTGTGAGCACTATGAATAGCGAAAGACACACCCTCCGAAGCAGCGCAGGATCGTCGAGTACAGGAAAGTTAGAATACGGATTTTTTTCTTTCCCTATCAAAGTGCGACCCCCCAAAAGCGGAGGGGAGGTGGGAAAATTTCCCCCCTAGGACACAATATAGAATATTTATTCCCGAGCTCTTAAAAAGTGTCCAAGAGAGACCCCCCCCCCCCCCCCATTTATTTTTTCCCCCTTTTTTTTTTTTTTTTTTTTTTCCTCCCTTTCCCCCCCCACCTTCACATAATTCATCTTCCCCTTTTGCTCTCACTGACCGAACGAACCGCAACAATGTAAGCACTATTACTTCACGTCGGTTATCTATGAGAGGGAGGTAGTACCCCGGACTAGCCGACCCATTCATGCTGAAACCAATAATAGCTTCAGCGTGACTCTACTACCTACAACAAGTTCAAAGATCTCCATATAAAACGATCTTTAAATGACTGAGACAAAAGACAGTATGGAGATCTGCAAAAATATTGACAGATTGAAGGTCAATTGCCATTTTATTTCATTAATGTTTTTGATTGATTGATATTCAAGATCGATGATTAAGTATTCTGGTATTATTTTCTACGTCTCTACGCCCATACGAAGCCGGGGCGGGCAACTAGTAGGCTATAAAATTAAATTGATTTTGTATATTTAGATTACTTTATCTGTGATATTTTAAGCTATGTTTAAATACGATAAATAACGTCCGTTCGCGTTCAAAATATTCATAAAGATGGTGTTATCCGCTTTATTATACGTCTTTAAACCCGTTTGGTACAGATTTTCTATATTGACTTTGAGTTTATCTCTTTTGTGATAAAATTATTTTTTTTGTATCCCCATTTCCGGGATCAGAGTCTATTACCATTTTAAAATATTTCCAAATCGATCGTAGTTCGTTCTTATTAATTAATATACTACTTATATAGTAAGATATCTTGTTTGAATAAAGAAGTGTTAATTATATTGTAGTTTTAATACTTATCTCTAAATATATTTTTATAAACAGTTCCTTTTGAAATATTGTAGACATATTTTTTGTCTATGTATAAATAAAATTATAGAGGTCTTTTTTTATTGTACCACAGCAAAGTGACTGCACTGTGCCTGATGGTGAGCACAGTACAATCCAAAAACAATCACATGTCTCTTCACGTTATAGGAAGGAGGGAATACACTGGCCGGGAGATTGTTCCACAGCTTCACGGTACGGCAAAGATAAGAAGTTGCGAACTTTTTTTAGTTCGTGCCCAGATAGGATTAGGTTTGTCATTATGTGCGTATCACTCAAAAACTACTGGATAGATTTCGATTAAACTCTTTTTAACCGACTTCGAAAAAGGAAGAGGTTGCTACGTTCGGTTGGATGTTTTTTTCTTATGTATGTTAATAGATATCTCCGTCAATTATGAACCGATTTTAATGATTCATTTTTTATTTGAATTGGTTATATTCAGAGGTGGTCCCATATAAATTTGAAGACAATATTCAACGCCTAAGGCGGTGAAATATCGTTTATTTGATGTAAAAAACTAATAAGGCACTAAAAAGCGAAAAATAACTGAATTATTAAATTAACCAAATTAAATAAAAAATATTGATTTTCGCGCTACCTAATAATATGACTTCAAATATATTATTAGGTAGCGCGAAAATTAATAATTTTTATTTAATTTGGTTAATTTAATAATTCAGTTATTTTTCGCTTTTTAGTGCCTTATTAGTTTTTTACATCGAAGGCGTTTTATTTTTTTTTTGTAAATTTTTTTTTATTATATGTCCTAGATACTTTTCTTCATCTAAAGACTAGATTATCACGATAACTTCATCATTACATATTATAAAACAAAGTCCCCTACCGCGTCTGTCTGTCTGTTTGCGATAAACTCAAAAACTACCGAACGAATTTTCATCCGGTTTTCACCAGTAGATAAAGTGATTCATGAGGAAGGTTTTGATTTTTTTTTATATCATAGCAGGCAAACGAAGAGGTTGGTCACCTGATGTTAAGTGATCACCACCGTCCATAGACACTTGCAACATCAGTTGCCACCCTGTGTTTGAGGGAAGGGGAGTGGGGAGGTGGGTTATCGGGCGCTCTCACAGACCGAACGAAACGCAACAATGCAAGCACTGTTACTTCACGTCGGTTTTCTGCGAGAGGGTGGTAGTACCCGGGGCGAGCCGACCCATTCATGCTGACACCAGTAATAGCTTCAGCGTGGCTCTACCACCGGATATATGATTTCTCGAGGATTTTTTTTATAATCAGGGCAGGAAAACGTACAGTACTTTATTTTGTGTAAGTACATAAATTATGTTGTTAATATAAATAAATGACGGAGACGAAGTCACGCGTATTAGCTAGTTTTAATATACATATTATTTCATATGATTGAAGTGCGTTTCCTATTTTAGTTTTTATCTTGACCAACGCTGTAAATGCGAAAGCAAGTTTATTGGCTTGTTACACTTTCACGTGTAAACTATCCGAGCGATTATTATTAAATTTTGCACACACGTTTTCAGGGGTAAGAAAAAGGACAAAGGGTAGCTCTCATCCTGATAAAAATAACACACCATTGTCGGAGGATAGGCAAAATGTATTTACTTTAAGACGAGCGAAACCGCGATAAAAAGCTAATCCATTACATTTAATTACGTCGTACGAACTTTGAAACGGTGTAAATACTTAGTCTGGCCATAAATACTGTTACAATTAAAAATAAACAAAATATTACATTTGAATTTGGAATCTGTCATTTTTATACGATTATTCGTTGAGTTTTTTTCATTTTGGCGCCAATACACTGTACAATATTTTGCGATATTAAAAGGAGTGGAGTGATAAAGCGAACCGAATCGCTGTGATTGCATTACACAAAGTAGGTATGGAGACAAATGCAATATTTAAAACTCTCCATACGCTTGGTATTAGTAAAACGTTTGTGTACCGGGCTATTAATAGGTACATGAGACCTCCTCTGTTTGTGACAGAAAAAGATCTGGCCGTCCACGTAGTGTTCGTACGAAAAAGGTGGTCAAAGCAGTAAGAGAAAGAATTCGAAGAAATCCTGTCCGAAAGTAAAAGATTTTATCTCGGGAGATGAAGATAGCACCTAGAACCATGTCGCGCATTTTTAAAGATGGCTTAGGACTTGCAGCTTATAAGAGACGTACTGGTCATTTCTTAACTGATAATTTAAAAAAGAATAGGGTGGTACTATCGAAACAACTACTGAAGCAGTACGCAAAGGGAGGTCGTAGAAAATTTTTGTTTACGGACGAGAAAATTTTTACAATTGAGCAACATTTTAACAAACAAAATGGCCGTATTTATGCTCAAAGCTCTAAGAAAACTTCCCAATTAGTCGACAGAGTGCAACGTGGGAACTATCCGATTTCAGTAATGGTTTGGTGGGATATTAGCTATGAAGGAGTGACTGAGCCATACTTTTGTGAGAAAGGTATGAAAACATCGGCACAAGTGTATCAAGATACCATTATTGAGAAGATAGTGAAGCCCCTTAACAACACCATGGTCAATAACCAAGAATGGTCCTTCCAGCAAGATTCGGCGCCGGGTCATAAAGCTCGGTCTACGCAGTCCTGGTTGGAAACGAACAATTAGGACTTCATCAGAGCTGAAGACTGGCCGTCGTCTAGTCCCGATCTTAATCCGCTGGATTATGATTTATGGTCAGTTTTAGAGAGTACGGCTTGCTCTAAACGCCATGATAATTTGGAGTACCTAAAATAATCCGTACGATTGGCAGTGAAGAATTTATCCATGGAAAGAGTGTGTGCTTCTATTGATAACTGGCCTCAACGTTTGAAGGACTATATTGCAGCCAATGGAGACCACTTCGAATAAGCTTTTTTATATTTAAAATTGTTTTATATTGATGTATTAAACTAACACACTGTAAAAGTAATAAATGTTATTTGCAATAGAATTTTTTTTTCTTTGTTTCAGTATTTATGGCAAGACTAGGTATATTAAATGTTTCGTTTTTTTTATATTCACGTCAAAGAAATAATAATTTTCACATAAAAACTTTTAAAAAAACTCCAAAAATAAATCAAAATCTTTTAAACACTTATGAAATCACGTTAGCACATTGCATACGTGTAAATCGGGGCATATCGCCTGTTAAATTTGTAATTTTAACCGTCCATTTATCACAATAAAAAGTTGTCCTCAAAAACTATACAGGACGATTAATGGTTGATGGTTGAAGAGCAACGGAACTCTACAATATATTTCTAAATACGAATTATTTCATTATTATTCGAATGTCTAATAAAAAGTGTAACGTTTTGTAAAACAATTACCCTAAAGTGTAGATTAATTAAGATTCAGATAAAGAGGGACCATAGTTTTAAAATTCCCTTTTACCATAAATTTGCACAATTGCGGACGTTCTTATCGGTTTATTTAAAATGACCTTTAACACAAAAGAAATAAATTACTTTATTGTTTATATATCACACTAAAACACTGTCTTATACAGGACGTTGATATATTTTTACTTTTTTTAATTTTGTACGTCTACAAAAATATTATACACATTCTTCTGACTATAATAACACTATTTATATCGTTATTGAAGTGAAAAATTCTTTAGGCGCGTTGATGGGTTTTTTTGACAGGAGATAAATTTATACGTTCGCGTCACGACATGTTAGTAAACGAGACCGGCTATATTCCGCTTCCGCGGCTTGCGTCAGACTAACACCGCGTAGTATAGAGGCCGGTGCACGTCTAATATTGATATCATGTATTGAGATTGTGCAACCTATCATATGTTTTGTTAATTAATAAACTCTATAAAAATGTGTATTATTGTTCGAAGTGCCAGTAGAGCATTAAACCGGCTGATTGCCTTAAGCGCTCGCCTTAGTAGTCCGGTGAAGCTGTTAATACCTTACTAGGCCATTAGCGTAGACAGTTAAAAAAAAAGAGTGCCAGTACATATGAAAGAGAAACTAATGATAATAATTCCAAATAACAAATTTCAAAATTTTAATTTTTTCATTCACACCATAATTAATTTCAAAATTCAAAAGAGATCACGGTTATTGCATTGTTCTGAGTTTTCACTTCAGTCGGCAGTCCTTACGACTGCCTCGACTTCTTTTTTATTTATCTACTTATATCTCTCTAATATATATAAAATGAAAATACTTTTCATTTAAGCCTTAATTGCTTAAAAACTACTGAACTAATAGGATCAATTAATCGAAATAAAATTATGTGTCTTTTGAATATAATCATGTATATATTGTGTGTTTTTGTATGATCTGTATGGACTAAAATATGCATGTAATTATTTATAAATTCGCACTTCTATCGTGTGTTCATAAACACGCACCCACTTATTTTTACTATAGAATAAAATAAAACAACCTGTATACTAATAAAGCTTTTAAAGCAAAAGATATCGATATCGCAAATACTGCATTCAAAGAGCCATGATTATGTGCGAGCATTTTATCCTAATTGAACATTTTCGGTTCATTCGATAGTGTTGTCAGTTCTCTTAATAATATCGGTTTTAAATGTTCATTAGCGGTTTAAAATAATGTACGGTAAACGAGATTAAATTTAACTCGAAAGAATAGTGCATTTATTTTATAAAATTCAGCATTTATATTATGGTAAGGTTGTAAATTATATAATTAACGGTTTTATTGTCGCTATAACTGATAGTGGACAATAAAATTAAATCAGTTGTTGAGACAAGATTAATAGTTAGACCAGGGAACTCTCGAAAACACTACTCATTCGTCATTCCAACTCAGTTCTCTAGAGTACTTGGCATTTGATTTAGCACGTCGGAAAGACGGTTGAGATGTCCGACTAAGATCGACTTGCTTCGATTTTGTAGAGCATTTCTTCTATCACACACAAGACTGTTTTTTTTCGAACTGATTACTCTATTGGCCTAGAAAGGCCTTAACAGCTTCACCGGACTACTAAGGCAAGCGCTTAAGGCACTCAGCCGATTTAATTCTGACAACTAGCTCAAGAGTGCACGGCACACCTCGGCTTGGGCTGTTGCCTAGTTTATGCAATTCGCGACTTAATTAAGTTAACCTTTTTTTTTAACCTGGAGAGAAAATCCATCATAAACTGTCAGCCCCCGGGGGAGGGTCTGAGCTGAGTCGACCGTCAACTGCGTGCTGGGACGTAGCTGCCGATGCCTTTCGGCGACTTTAACCGACTAAAACTCCGAGGCAAACCGTACGCCGCACTTGTGAGTGTCGCGGGGGAGCTTGAGCAAGCTCCGCGACACCCCCGGCGGTAGGCGCTTTCACGCCACACCCGGCTGAGGCAACCCGGATGCGAGACTGCCTCCCAGCCCGCCGAGCCCGTGCATTGGGAGGTCGGGGCCCCCGCACCTTCCCCCCGGGTTCAGCCGGCAACAGAGAGGACAAACGCTCTGTCGCCGCTCCGCCATTGATTTTGATGTTTACTCCTCATCCGCCATAGCCTTCCCGAGGTTCACTCCGTCCTAAGTTACCCTATCTCCCCTACCCCCATCCCTCGATCCTAACCCTACCCTACCTATCTACACAACCCTACGCCCACCTATCCCTTATACTTGCCTACCCACAAAGTAAGTAGGCAAGCTAGAGGTTACCTAACCAGCTTCCCCCATTCCTCCACCTTACAATCCCTAACCCTACCAAGCCCACCTACCTACAAAGTCCCTACAATCCTATCCCTTTTTTTTTTTTTTTTTTTTTTACGTGGGGAAATCCCTTATGGATACCCACCCTCTCGGGGGAGAGGATGGGTTATGTCCGACTCGCACGGACTAAAACCCCACGGTGTACGTCTGCCGCTATAGGTGGGGCGGCACGAGATCTCTACAGATTTCATCGTGCCGCCCCAGCGGTTGGCCCAGCAGCGGAAGCGCCGCGGCTGGACCCCGTCTTGTTAGGAGACAACCGTGTACACACCGGTCGTCTCCTCCGTCCGCCGGACCTGTGCAATGGGAGGATGGGCCCCCCGACCCATCCTCCCTAGGTCCGGTTACGGTGGGAGGAGGCGGCGGTCAAACTGCCGCCTCCTCCTGCCTGTCCTCCGTTGGCGGAGAGGGTCACTTTGAGGGTTCTCCTCCCGTACCCTCTCCGCCGCCTCCTTCTGCGAGACGACTTCCTCGCAGAAGGAGGCCATTGCGTTCCACGCATCCTCGCTGCCGAGCATGGCCACAACCACGCTCGGCAGCGAGAGCTCCTGTCCTACCGCCGCAGCCAGAGTGCGGCGTTGCTCCTCCCACGCAGCACACTCCGAAAGTGTGTGCTGCGCGGTGTCCGGTTCAACGCCGCACTCGTGACATACGGCGGTCGGCTCCCTGCGAGCTATCCGGTGCAGGTACCAACCGAAGCACCCGTGCCCGGTCAGCACCTGCACCAGACGGAACGTCAGGGAGCCCCACTTCCTTTGGTTCCACTCCGGCAGGACCGGGCGGACGGCGTCGATCGTATATCGACCGTAACGCGCGTCCGCCAGGTCCTGCCTCCACCTCTGTATCCTTCCCTCTCTCTCGTCCCTTCTCCTCTGTTCTATTTCCCCAGGAGCCAGAGGCTCCCCCAACAGTTTCTTAGCCGCCGTATAGTTATATACGGCGGCAAGCACCTCCGCCTCTAGCTCCCAGGGAAGGGAACCGGCCAGTACCATGGCCGCCGCCGAGGACACCGTCCGGTAGCCTCGTATCACCCTCAACGCCACAGTGCGCTGCGCAGCACGCAGCGCACGAATATTGGTGGCGTTGAGGGCGTCCACCCATAACGGTGCCCCGTAGGCGGCCATGGACCGTACCACCCCCATGTAAAGGCGGCGGCAGGCGGCGCCCGGCCCCCCCGTATTGGGGAGGAGTCGCCCGAGCGCCGCCGCGGCCCCAACTATGCGCGGTCCGAGCCCCTTAAAATGGGGCTCGAACCGCCAGCGTCCGTCCAGGGTGAGGCCCAGATACTTCATCTGGGTCCCCACCCTGACCCGGACGCCCTCCACATACAAGTGGGCCCCTGGAGGTGGCCCTCGCCGAGGCCCATGGAACATGAGGGCCTCGGTCTTTTCGAGAGCCACCTCAAGACCCAACCTCGTTATGCGCCCAACCACGAGAGTTACGGCCTCCGTGGCCAGGCGCACCAGTTCACCAAATTCCCCCCCCCGGGCTACGACTAGGGTGTCGTCCGCGTAGCAGATGAGGCGCGCTCCAGAAGGGAGCGCGCCGCGGAGCACCCAGTCGTAGCCCATGTTCCACAGGAGCGGCCCCAAGACCGACCCCTGTGGAACCCCACACGCCGTATGGCGCCGGACCATGCGCCCTCTGGCGTCCACGAAGGCGACCTCTCTCCCGTCCAGGTACGCCTCCAACAGCCACCGCAGGTACGGGGGCACTCCGAAAAAGCGGAGCGCCTCCCGTATGACACCATGCGGTAGACTGTTGAAGGCGTTGGCGATGTCTAATGACACCGCCAATACTCTATCGCCCTGAGAGGTCGCCTCCGTGGAGACCCGTTTTAGGAGGGTCAGGGCGTCCAACGTGGAACGCCCTGACCGGAAGCCGAACTGCGCGTCCGACACGTTCGGCCCCACTTCCTCAAGATGCCGGACGACCCGGGAGGCAACGATCCTCTCGAGCGCCTTCCCGGTATCGTCCAGCAATACTAGGGGCCGGTACGCGGACGCGCAGTCCGGGGAGCGGCCTTCCTTCGCCATTAGGCAAAGCCGCCCCATCTTCCAGGGCTTCGGGAACTGCCCGACCGCAAGACAGCGGTCAAACAGCTCCCGAAGCCACCCCCCCAAATGGCCCAGCGCCACGGCAAGCACCCGGCCCGGGACCCCGTCAGGGCCGGGCGCTTTTCGCCCGGTGCGTAGGCGCTCCATCGCCCTTCCCATCTCCTCGTCCGTAATCGAGGGAGGGTCGACTGCCGCCTCCTCTGTCTCCTGGACAGGAGGCACGGGAGGAGGCATGGGCGGAGGAGTGAGCTCCGGAGGGCCGGGGAACAGTGCACCCACGACCCTCTCCACCACCTCCGGCTGGAGAGTCTCCGTTGCCGGGGGCGCCTGGCCACGGAACTTCTTCCGAGCCACCCTGTACGGGCGCCCCCATGGATCCCTCTCCAGCTCTTGGAGCATCTCCTCCCATGCCCGCTCCTTGGCCCGGCTGATGGCGACCTGCAACGTTTTCCTGCAGGTCCTATAGTCGCCATACAGCCGGGCCTCCTCCTCGAGGTCCCTATTGGTCCTCCTTCGGCGGCTGCGCCCGTACAGCCGCCGGGCCGCGGAGCAGGCCGCACGAAGTTCCGCAATCTCGTGCGACCACCAATACACCGCTCTCCTCCTTGGGCGGTGTACGCTCCGCGGCATCGACGCGTCGCAAACCTCCGTGAGGGCATCACGGAGGCGGGCTGCGGACGCGTCGATATCTTCGTCCGGGGGGGACATGACCCAGGCCTGAACGATGGCCGCCTCTTCCGCTAACTCCGGGTCGAGACGGCTCATCGTCCAGCGAGGGAACTTAGCGCCCTCCCGGGGGCGGGTTGCCGGCTCAGTGTGGGAGGTGGAGACCTCGAACCTGATGTATCGGTGGTCCGATAAGGTCTCCACCTCCTCTAACACCCTCCACCCCCGGACACGTCGTGCGACCGACGGGGTGGCAAAAGATACGTCCACGATGGACCCCCCGTTTTGTCGCACGCACGTGAGGGCGTTCCCCCGGTTGAGGAGGGACAGCCCATGTTGGGCCGCCCACTCCTCAAGCGCCTCGCCACGCGGATTCGTGGCCACCGCTCCCCACGCCCTGGATTTGGCATTAAAATCCCCCATTACGGCGATGGGGAGCGGCTCGAGCCGCCTCACGACCGGCCCCAGCGAGTCCAAGAAGGACTCGAACTCGATGAGGGGCCGGTTCGGGGAAAAGTATACCCCGAGGGTCGCGAGACCCCGTGAGGCGACTGCCACGAACCCGGAGCCCCTCTCCTTGACTGAGAGAGGCAATCCCCCCCCAGACAGTACAGCCACAGAGCCGTCCACGTCTCCAGCCCAGTGAGGCTGGTCCGGGACGCGGTACGGCTCCGCGACTACGGCTATATCGATCTCCCACTCCGCCACCGCCTGAAGGAGAAGGTCCTGGGCGGCGGCGGAGTGGTTTATATTAGCCTGGAGGTAGCTGCTGTGGATGTAGTCCATAACTAGCCCACAGCAACTACCTCCATTTCTGCCCCCTTCAAAAGGGGCAGTTTCCCTTTCACGTGAGGGGGTCTGCACTCGCCCCCTCCCATGATGTGCTCCGCTGGCCTTCCCACCTCGGCGCAGACGGCACACCGTGGCTTGTCCACTTTGCAAACCTCTGCATGGTGGCCGTCTTTTCCGCAACGGAAGCAGGCGTCCTTCCTGTCCACGGCCGACGGACATTTCGGCCGGGTATGGCCCAAGCCCATGCATTTATAGCACCTGAGGGGCCTACTGTCCAGGTGCACGACTCGGGCCATACTCCAGCCAATCCTGAGGCGACCAGCCTCGACCAGCTTCCGCGCCGCGTCCAGAGGGAGGGAGACGAAAAGAGAGTTGGTTCCCTCTCCCCGGGCGCGAAGCTCGCCCACTCTCAGATTGCTGAGCTCACATCCGCTGGCCTGGACGATCGCCTCGACAGCTTCGTCCCACAGAACAGATTCTTCTATCCCGAGGATCCTGATATCGGCTCGCTTGATCGGCCGCACCACTGTGGCCAGTCCTTCTAGCGCCGCCCTCACTCCAGTGGCCAGCTTGTCGGCCTGCTGGGCCGCCAGGGGACCGGGAACCTGAAGCATCTTGGCCCCAGTGGCGCTCGTCCGAACTTTCAGCTCGGCGATGCCGCACTCGGGGAGCGACACCGCCTTCCTGGCCTTCTGTAGGACGTCAGCATATGTGACGCCCTTGTCAGCTGCCTCCTCCCGCAGCGTGATCAAACAATCCTATCCCTACCTAACCAATCCCTAATCCTAATCTATCCTATTGTAGTACCCTTACCCTAGCCTACCTACCCTACTAGGAGGTTTCCTAGGGAGGCATTTTGTGGAATCTGCCTCCACCTCTCCTTCTGCGCCCGGTCCCTCGACGACGGATTGCTGGAGCCACGACGTCTCTCTCTCTTTCTCTCTCTGCTTCTTCTTTTTGCGCCATTGAGTTAGTTTGAGTAGAGAATTGAGTTAACCTAAGCTAAGCTACATATTCATACGTATATAAGTTACTGAGATATATATGTGTACCAAGCATATATACTTCAATAACTCTTATATGTATTTCGTGTCGGATAATTTCTTTTGTCTGAACTAATTCAGTTCGATAAGAGAAAAAATAAATCCCTTCCACTTCCATGTGTAAGCATGTTTGCGTGCACGTGTGTGGAGGTGATATGTGTAATGATGTTGCCGTGATGCAAGATTTTGTGTCACTGTATTCGCGCGAGCAGCGTACTCAAGGGCTCTACGGCGAGGGAACGGACCTAGGCTTGAGTTGCTGCTGAGGGTGGTCTAGTCTGATAAACACAAAAGTCTACAAAGATAGCGCTATACGAAACTGAGCTTAACCGACGAACTCGGTTTTCACCACGACGTGTCAAATCAATAGTCGGGTACTGTAAAAAATATTTTATGATTGGTCTTAGGTCTTAGAACTTCTTTCGAAAGAGATTTTAATAATTTCGTGAATTATAAGAACTATATTACTTTACAATTCGGTATAACTACGATTTCGTATGCTTGAAATTAACTGTTGACTTATAAAACTACATAGAAGAAATTTGAAACTTTGACAGTGATAACGTTATCACAACGATTTGCTTGAATTAGGATCTATGTACCCTTGATGAACAGTAACTTAATACACTGTTCTTTTTTGGAAAACGCCTGTCAAATGTAACAAATTTAAGAATACCGAATGTCCATTTTGTCTCTGTTAACTACGACTACACGTGTCAAACAAAATCATTTTATTTTTTGGTCAATGACACAAGACTTTATTATACACATAATTTTTACCAATTTTCAATCTCATTCTCATCTCATAATACGTAACATTTCATTAAAACTGACACTAATATGAAGATAAAGTTAATTCATTCGAATTCAAAGTTTCATCTGATGTATGGCCACTCTGACAGGTCTAACCACCACATTAACCGGGCCCCCCACCACCTCCTGGGATAATGAACGTTCTAATCAAAAAGGGGGTTATAACGAGTCGGCGAAGTTCTCATTAAGTTGGATGGTATGCACGACGATAATAAATGATTGAACAAAGCGTTAAGTTTATTATAACGTTGCAAGAACTTTATTAGAGTGGTTAATACTCTAGCTTTAGGGATGTTGTAGTTTATCGATAGGTAATTTTGAATTATGTATAAAAAAGGCACTTCTGGTGTTGAATGATCACTTGAACTAAGGATATTTGTCATCAACATCAACCAGAAGTACTACTTTATGCCACCAAAAACCATCTCACAATATTTTAATATCCCACATTTTTTTTAATAACGAGAAATCATTGGTATTTTGTTAGGAAAGAATTTGCATTTTTAAGCACCCGTTCTCAGAAAAGGAACGTTGTTACTTAAACTACGTTTTCCGTCCTACTTTTGATAAATAGCTTGATTGAATGAACATGTGTTATTATTGCAAACATGTCAACGTAAATATTTCGCTGTGCAGACGTAAATCTGTGGGCGTCGAGTAAAGATTAGCGTTGATACACTTATGTTTTTAGCATGTGTGTGTCATGGATCATTTGTTACACACACGCCATACCAACTGACTTTTTAATTCTATTTGTTATTTATATTGTCATATTTTTTTTTATTAATACTATTTTATATTTTATTAATTATATAATATATTTAATCTTTCGTATGTGAAACTAGTAAATTCATATTATATTTTTGTTAAAACATGGATAACGAAATGTAAGATATAAAATCAGTCTATAAAAAAACAAATATTTTTGTTTTGTTGTAACTTAGAAATTATGTAACATCAAACTGTATATCAAACGGGGTAATATTATAGCAAGAATGCTAAAGTATATATACAATTAATAATATGCGTCAAATTCACACTAAGCTTCTTAAAATTATTGAAAAAATATACGGGGTGGTAGGGTGTCTGTACCCCACTGGATCGCGACCACCGTACACCAGGTGGAACACCCGCCATAGTGGCACGTTTGGGCGTGTCGCGTTCTGGGATCAGCCGGTGTATATCCAGCAACCGGGGGGGGGGGCTGTCCCTGACTGGGTCGCTTTCAGGCCGGCATGACAGCGGCGACCGGCGATGGATAGTATGTCTTTCGGTGGTCGCCATTGTTTTTGGATTGTACTGTGCTTACCATCAGGCACAGTACAGTCACTTTGCCGAGCTACAATAAAAAAAAAAACTTATACCACTAATGTATACATTTTTATGTACATACTTTACATTGTGTGTTCATATACAGTAGGGTTTATATCAATTTTTGATCATCGAACTCGGTTTTGTGTATCTTAAATAAATAAATATAATGCACGGCGAAACCCTATTCTCCAGTTTATACTTGACTAATTTATTTAACACGTTAATCTGTAACACAGATCCATATAAATAAATTATTCTCTACAAATTTAGATAGCTTACAAAAGCGTTCTGCGTTATTCATCGTCACTTTACTCACTTTTTGTATTTTACGATTTAGAAACCGGTCTTCGGCATCGATAACTTTATCGATACGTACGTATGTGTGAGAACAACACTAATGCTGTTCACCGCGAGTCTGCCGAGTTAAGGCCGCGTCTTTATAATTAGATAAAGCGTAGTACAATTAAACTTTCCTTAAATAAGCCAAACGTAGCGCTAAGGCAATTAGTAATTTCAGGATGATTATTTATGTGTTTGCTGTTGTAACGTCGATGTCAAATTTTCCTAGTAGAGACAAATGAAATAGCTAAGTTTATGAAACAATTCGTGAGAATTTATATTCATTATTACCATAACTGTAAGGAGGTGTGTCACCTTTTGTGTTTTTTCGAGTAATAAGTAATCATATAAATTAATTATGTTCAGGTTTTTATTAAGTGATAGTCTAAGATTCTGTAAGAACGATGTTTATCCTATATCATAAGGTACAATATAACGAACGATTTGGTTTAAAAGAACTGTTGTATAGTTTTCCACGTTATGTCAGGCTATAAATACTTTTAGATTAAGCCATGGTGACTGATTTGAATCCGTTATGATTTTTTTGTTGACATAAAAATAATTCCGTCTCAAGTTTTTTTTCAGCAATTTATAATGTTTTATATTGAAAAACTAGTATACACATAATGGTGTGTGAAATATGGATCAGAAAGCGGGTAATTGTACGCAACCAACGCTGTTGGTAGGAAGACGTTTAGAAAGTTGATAAAATTAATATTATCAGAGTCACATCCAGTATTTTTCCCTGAACCTTTTCTAATTTTATTTCCCCTGTAGGGTGATTCACTCAAACAAATTTATGCGGACTAATTAAAATTTGCTTTATTAATTAATTTAAGATCTCACCGCATTTTTTTTGTGAGAACTGTTCGCTTCAAACTGAATAAGAAAATTATTTTTCCGGTATTTCAAATTGGTGTAATTTTTTATGATCACAATTGTGTTAACGTCACCTTAATTTTCTGTCTCGTTTTTTAAATTCTATATTTTTTAATAAAGATGACAGCGAATGTTAAAGAATGGTTGTTGGTTTTCACTTGAAAATAATGGTAAACCCCTGGACTATCCAAAACCATAACGGTGTTATTACAAAAAAGATAACACGTATTGAATACTCGCTTTAAAAGGTTTCGAATTAAATGCACCGCGGTCGTTGAATGTTCGCCATCTTGCTCTTTTGTCTCGCTTTGGTTACGTTAGGTTAGACTTGCGAAAAAGGATAACGCGAACTTGCCTCGGACGAGCGCGGTGCATTTAATTCGAAACCTTTTGAAAGCGAGTATTCAATAAGTATTTAACTTTTTTGTAATAACACCGTAAAGGTTTAAGCTTCACACAAACGAATGTAGTCTCATGAGGCACAGGTCAACAAACTGTTGGCAGCCTATAACCTTAAAAAGTATCTGATTTATTATAAAACTTTTTTAAATTATGTATCGCATTATATTTATTTTGTAAAAAATGTATTATTAAATTTTTTGAAGTGTAAACTTCTTTAGGCGTATTTAGCGGTATTTTTTGGCAGGGGATAAAACTATGGTTTCGCGTCAACGACATCCTAGTAAGCGTTACTTATCGAATTGCGTTTGCTTAAGACTAACGACGCGTGGTATAGCCGATGTGTCCATGTAATGTTGATATTATGTATTGAGTTTGTGTAGTCCATCATATTATGTTTGATTTATTAATAAAATGTATACATATAATTACTACTTGGAATATACAATAGATGTGAAAACCAGGTTAATATTAATAATTTTAATTTACAAATTAGGATCTCATGAAAGAAACAAAATAATATAAAATCATGAGGGCTAACGAAATTCATAGAAAAACATTAATGACCATACTAATGGTAGTGTTCCTATTAATAGTATGAGAAGTACAGGATTTGATTCTTGGACAATACAATTTTTTTTGCTCGAACTGAATACTCTATTGACCTTTTTTTTTTTTTTTTTTTTATTTACGCGGGGAAATCCTTTATGGATACGCCACCCTCTCGGGGAGAGAGTGGGTTATGTCCGACTCGCACGGACTAAAACCCCACGGTGTACCGTCCGCCGTATGGTAGGGGCGGCCAGGGATCGAACCTGCTGTCTTCCTGAGAAACCGCCCCTGAATACTCTATTGACCTAGCAAAGTCTTAACAGCTTCACAGGACTACTAAGGCGAGTACTTAAGGCACTCAGCCGATTTTATTTAACAACTAGCTCATGGGTGCACGGCACACCTCAGCTTGGGCTGTTGCCTGGCTCATGCAATTCGCAACCTATCTGAGTTAACCTAAGGTAAGCTACATATTCATACTTATATGAGTTATTGAAACATATATGTGTATCAAGCATACATACCTCAACAACTCTTATAAGTATTTTGTGTCGGATATTTTTTTCTAAACTATTTCAGTTTGATAAGGGAAAAAATAAAACCCTTCCACTGTCATGTGTAAGCATGTGTGCGCGCACGTGTGTGGAGGTGATATGTGTAGTGTTGTCGCAGTGATGTAAGATTTTGTGTCACTGTATCGCGCGAGCAGCGTACTCAAGAGCTCCACGCCAAGGGAACGGACCTAGGCTTGGGCCGCTGCCGAGGGAGGCCTAGTATAATTGTACAATACAAACATATCGTTGCTTAGTAAACAACATCGCGCAAATCGTTTTGACTAATTTTACGTGGAAGCGTAAAACTGTTTATTATTGCATTATCATGCATTTATCTTTATGCAGTAACTAGTGACTTGAACACTGGTCTCTTATTGGTTAAAATGTTAAAAATATGATATACTAGCGGGCCCGGCAGACGTTGTCCCGCCCTGATTATAAAAAAATCCTGGACAAATTATATACCAAAACGTTCCCCGTGAATCATTTTATCCATTGGTGAAAACCGCATAAAGATCCGTTTAGTAGTTTTTGAGTTTATCGCGAACAGACAGACAGACAGACGCGGTAGGGGACTTCGTTTTATACTATGTAATGATGTATAGTTTGACGTGTCATTAGAATATTTATCCAATGAAATTTAAGTGTAAAACCGCTAATTTTCCACTTTTACGATATTGTTTGCTAAACGAATGTGGAATAATATATTACATTATTGGAAATATAAACTGCGATCTGACTACAATAAGGAGTTATAGTAACCTAAAAGCAACAAAGTTGTGAGGTCTTTTGAAATTAAAAATTTTTAGCCATATATAGTGAACAAAAGATATAGTGGACCGTCACGCTCGGATTGGTGACGATGAATCGGATTTTTTCGACTCCATTCGTCATCAACTATGTTGACTGTCTGACAATAAAAAAAAATGTATGTTCTGTGTGTAATTAGTGTAGTATATCAAAAGTGTATTATAAAATTGGAAAATTAGTTTTCACTCCTATCTTATGGTAATAGGGACACACCCTTTTAAAATGTTTTAATGTATTAGGTAAGCGGGAACAATACAGCCGTTTGTACTATATAAAATACTTTTCCACTTGAAAAAAATAACTGTAGACTCTATAAAAGTAGCAGACACGGTTGAAAGTAAAAAGTTAACGGCCCCACCTTTGGCAGTTATCAAAACAGTTAAATAAATCCGAGGAACGTTTTAAAACTTCAAGTTCTTGATCTCGTAAAACCTCCGTGCATAATAGACGACGCGACCAGATATATTTTATGCCTTTTTTATTCGCTTTATCTTTATATTTCAGTGACATATTCAATAATCGGCAACTATAGGGCCTGTAGTTTTTTATTGTTGACTAGCTTGTGCCCGAGACTTCGTCCGCGTGTAATAGTTACTTTGGGCTCACTAACACGCAGCGGAAGCTCTCGAAGTGATAAAAAGAAAAAATAGTGCGTGGAGTCCCTCCGCACGGAAGAAGTGAAACTTCGTAATGTAGAAATGAAAATAGGAAGGGGTTTAAATTGATTTTTAGTGAAATCATATTGTTTCTTTAAGACAAACTTTATTAACATTGCATACAATTCACAATTGATCGCATCTTTTAATTATCATTTTCTAGTGAAGAAATATCCAAATCTATAACATTTACAATGGGATTATGATAACTAAAGTAAGATACGAAATGTTTGATTATTTTTCTCGCTCTGTCTCTTTCTATTCCCCCTCCCCAGGAGCGTTGAACGTTTAACGCAACAGTGCTTTCATACGCCCTCCATGGTAGCGTTAAACGTTTAACGCAACCTTGTTGGAATTCGCATTAGAAGTTTCTCTTCAAAAAATCCGATTTTGTAACATTCTTCATTGGTATTCCGCTTCTATTGGTCTTAGCGTGACTCGTATAGCCTATAACCTTCCTCGATAAATGAGCTCTCTAAGACTGAAATAATTTTTCAAATCTGACCAGTAGTTGAGATTACCCCCTACAACCTCACAAACTCACAAACTTTAGTTCTTTATAATATTAAGTATAGATTTTCGTTACTGGAAAAAAATTCGTTGTCTGTAAAGTCGGTTTACGGACGATAATTTTACAGGATAAGGACTCGGACGCATCACAAGCCGAACGCGTAGGCCGATCGTGCCTCTCTATCGCTTGTTCCGCGCTCTCGCTTGCACGCTCGGCTCAGGCGGAACGTGACAATGAGTCATGTTGTTTCGTGCGTGCAGCCGGCGTCCATCGATTTATAAGTCGTTTTCACGTCAAAAAATCTTAATTCTCGATTTTTATACTAAGTATTGTCGTATAATATCACAAATTGTATGTGAGTTTGTTTGGCTACATTTTCATGTCTTAAGTACATAACTTTAGCTAAAAGTGGCAGCGGAGTGACGACGAGAACGTACCGAGGGAAATAAATAAACAATCTCCGATTTGTGAAGTGCCACTTCTGTTTTTTCGTGTGGCGTTTATAGTACACACATATCAGTTTATTATGTGTGTCGCTATATAACCAATTATCGTGAAATGTATACATTATCAGAGTTATTCTTTTCATTTAAAAAAAACTCCTGAGAGATATGTTAAATCTCCACTAACACGAGCGAAGAGTTTTTTGACAGAATCCTGGAATGTCATTTTATTCATTATCTTGTATTATTTGGCTCTATATTTTGTAATATTGGTGGTGTTTTACGTAATATAGTTCGGTTATTGCGCACAAATAAAGTGGTAAGGAAATAATACCACGGAGTATGGATTTTGACTTGCCACAAAAAACTCCCAGGAAAGTTCTTACAAGACGGCCACTATTTAGTTCTTTGAAATGATCGCAAGAAACTTGTAATATCCATTACCTACTCGACGATGGCAGTAATAATCTAGTAGAAGATTGATTGCCAAAAATAAAATAAACACGAGCGAAGCAGCATGCTAAAGCTAGTTTAATATAATGTTAATGAAATTTGAAAAAAAAACCTACAAGTTTTATAAGCATCATTCATTCAGCAATGTGCTATCTTGCCGCGAAGAAGCAGAGCAAGCGATGTAGTACCTACTATGTTGTATCCGCTGTACATAAAATATATTGCAAAGGTAATAAACAACGCAAAGGAAGTCGGGAGTAATAACTAGTATTAGATATACAGTTTATTTTAAAGCGATTGTGATTGTCGTCGTTGTCAGTGAAGTAAGTAGACTCTTATCTTTTTTAATAGCGAGCGCGGCGGACGTTGTCCTGCTTTGATAAAAAAAGCCCAAAATTCAACCACAGCGCCACATACGGATCTAATTGTGAATCCAAGCCATTTCTGAATTTATCTGTACACTCACAACAAAGTCACCATAATTTGTCCACCCGTTTAGAAAAAGTTCAGTCACGTACAGACGGACAGAAGACTTACATATATCTTTAGACTAGCTGACCCGCGCAACTTCGTCTGCGTGAAATTAGTTACGTACCGGTTCTAACTGTATTTCAAAACTCCCAAAATTGTAAAAATCTAGAATCCGATTACAGCGACTCCCACCGTTTGTCATTATGAAAACATTTCAGGTACTCATTCAAACACAAACCTAGTTGGATTAGTGAATGATTTACGCATGTGTATACGAAATCTCTTTTTCGATGAGGCGGACGTAACGCCATCTGTCATTCAACAACATCAATCATTTCATTTTGTTTGAAATACGAGCGACCGTTGAATCCTTTGAATATTGTTCATACAAAGGTACTAAAATCGCGAATAAAAAACGAGACGATGTGGTTACGAAAGTGAAAATTTGGGGATATTTTTTTTTTTTTTTTATATTATAGGAAGCAAACGAACAGACGGGTCACCCGATGGTAAGTGATCACCGCCGTCCATAGACACTAGCAACACCAGGGGAGTCACAAGTGCGTTGCCGGCCTTTAAAAAACAAAAAAATAAATAAAAAAAGTGCCAAAAAGACAAATTGACAAAAAAATTGAAAAAAAATACATCTGCGTAGGGACACCCTAATCACTTTGAGGTATAAAATATACTTTACGACCTATTCTCATACCTAACAAATATATAATTTAAATTCTATAAAAATCAGTCCATCTGTTTCGGCGGAGTTCAAACACTAACAGCGTGACACGAGATTTTTATATATTAGACCAGAAATGTACTTACCATCAGTGGCACGGTAGTAATTTCGACGATCCAATACAAAACCGATTAATTGACAATTACAGGAAGTAATTCACCATCGGTGTTCGTGATAGAACCTCTTACCTTTCTCGAATGGGGAAATTACGACGTGTAATAAAAATTAACGACATAGGAACACTCACATCTCCCATGGACACCCCAACTATTCTCGTATCAATCAGCAAACAGATTTGTTACCTAATTCCTGAGGAGACAATGTACAAGAAAACAATTATCTTCTAGACAACTGAAGTGAGACGCCTTGTAAAAACATGACAAGCGATTTACAACTCTATTTGAAACGTGTAAGAACAGTAATTGTTTAAAAAGGAAACGGATTTAGCAGAAAGAAACTGCAACGCATAAACGTCCGCAAAAAAGAACTCTTTGCGGTCGATAAAGGTCTCGTTTTAGAATAATCACACATCGACCCTCTAATTCAGGGAGTTTTAATATTCACTTATACAAGGGAAAAGAATTAAAGGTAGAAAATGAAGCAGGGTGAGTAAATAAATAAAGTAGACGAGACGCCCTACAGCTGCCATTTTAGTAAGATTACGTGTTATATCGTGCAACGATTCCAATTCGATTTGTCTCAGTTAAGGATACGTATCGAAACATACATGACTTAACAAAAGTAGAGGGTCCGTATATTGAATGTATATAGTCTTTATGTTGTGTAAATACGTCAGAGAAATTCTATTTTTGTAAGATAGTAAATATCGTAAATGAATGAAAAATATTGACTAAAAACAATATATAAAAAATAATGGAAGCCTCGTGACTATTTAGAAATGAAAAAAAAAACTGAGAAACAATATTACACATATTATTAACAATTCCCATATTATAATTTCTTCCCTATGTTTCATATGATAAATTACTGACCTCCTATTGACCGTAACATTAAATATATTAAATAGCGTATTCAATAAATTAACTAAAAAATGCACAAACCAATACAAATTATAAAACAAAGTTTTCTGCCATGTTTGTCAGTCTGTTCGCAATAAAATCAAAAATTACTGAAAGGATTTCATGCAGTATTCCTCAGTAGATCAATTGATTCATGAGGAAGGTTTAGGTATACAATCTGTCAAGGATTTTTTTATTATCAGGGCGGGACAACGTCTGCCGGGCCCGCTAGCACATTATAAAACATTTGAACAAATTCGACTTTGACTAACAAACAAACAAAAGATAATTTCCCGTATTTTATATCATTATTATATATAATCAATTTTAAAACTAAATTATTATATACTAATCTTACTTTAAAAAATAAATAACTGAATTAAAATTTTTACATTCTAGTAAGTTCTATCCAGTACTAAATGTAATGAAAACTAAATGTAATTTGCAATAAATATATATAAAGAATAAACAAGATACGTGTATGTATGAATTTGACTAAATCTACGTAGTAACATAATCATACTGTTTATATTCAAGGTAGCATCCCAAAGTCACATAAAATAATCTAAAGGCACAGTAAATGTCACAAGGATAGGGCAATAAAGCAAACAAACGGGAACAATACATGTAAAAAGTCGAGTGTACGTCTTTTCCACCGCAGTTAATAATTGATGGTCCAAACTGCCGAGTTGTGTTCCTCATACAATATTTATATCCCTAGCTACCCCATGTTACCGCCTGCTTGATGTTTTATATATACAACACGTATAAATACAGCGACCACTTAACTGACTTCCACGATAGCTTTTGTTATGTTCGGACCGGGTTTTTCGGGGTTGGAAATTGATTTTTAATAAGTATATGGGAATATAATTTGTTATATCCTTATAGATACTATTTTACTTTTTGTGGAACTTTGTCCTGTTTCTGGAATAAGTGGTTTGTTAATAAATGATTTAAATCAATTATATTGTAGCTAAAAAGCTGTAGATACGTCATAAACGCTTCGGCAGTGCCTTGTTAAAACTGGGCTAGCTAGCTTATTGTTGACGTCAGCTCCGTCAAACCGAACGTGTCTAAGCAACATATAGCTATTTCTTTTTCACTGCTGCTATTGAGAATATGCCACCTTCCTTCCACATTTTATCTAAGACAGTGTGGCGTTACAACGTACGTATGTGTGCGTTATTGTGCTATTTGTTTAGTCAAAATATCGTGTAAGCAATCTACAGCTTTTTAGTCTTTTAGTTATAATATAATTGGTTTAAATATGCCTGGGGCTTCAAATATGCTTACTATATATTTACTATCTACTGGCTTTAGAAAGGGCTTAAATTATTAAATTAGAAATCTACTGGCTATGTTATTTCAATGGAACTGTGTATTTCGTCTCAATTAATTATGGTTTATTTTTTAATTATAGTAGCCGTAGTTCTGTTAATACTGGTCAATCCTTGTTTCATTTTTACTCTTTTTCTGTATTATTACAAAAAAGTTAAATACGCATTGAATACTTGCTTTAAAAAGGTTTCGAATTAAATGCACCGCGATCGCTGAATGTTCGCCATCTTGCACTTTTGTCTCGCTTTGGTTACGTTAGGTTAGACTTGCGGAAAAGGATAACGCGAACTTGCCTCGGGCGAGCGCAGTGCATTTAACTCGAAACATTTTGAAAGCAAGTATTCAATACGTATTTAACTTTTTTGTAATAACACCGTATAGGTTTTAGCGTTTGACCAGAATACCATCTGATGTTAAATAACGATGTGGTCTAATATGGTAAATACGTTAAAACATGAGGGGATTTGACTCTCAAATCCAGCTGCCGGAACACACGGTGTTTGGTGACAGATCTCCAACTTGAGTGATCACCACCGTCCATAGACACTTGCAACACCAGAAGAGTCCCAAGTGCGTTGCCGCCCTGTGTTTGGGAGAGGAGGAGTGGGGAAGGGGGAGAAGGGGAGGGGAGGTGGGTTATCCGGCGCTCTGCCTGACCAAACGAGGCGCAACAATGCAAGCACTGTTACTTCACGTCGGTGTTCTGTGGGTCGGGTGGTACTACCCCGGGCGAGCCGACCCATTCATGCTGAAACCGGTAATAGCTTCAGCGTGGCTCTACCACCTAAAATACCGATTTTAAGTTACCTGGATTTTATTTCCAAAAAAGAGGAGATTTTCAGTTGTATTGTTTTCTTAGTTTATGTTTGTTACCTCAGAAATTCGTCATTTGAAAACCGATTTCGAATTTTTTTTATTTTATTAGAATGACGATATCTTCAAGGGTGTCCCGTTGTAATTTTATTAAGATTGGGCCTTTGATTTCGAAAATACACCAAGGAACTTCTAAAATTCGATTAGGAATTGTATACCTACTAATTGAGATATTTATTGGTTTATGGCATTACAATACTAGATAGGTAACTAACTATAGTTAAGAACGTTCTAATACATGCATACATTTTTGGTATCGTTTGGAGGAAATTAGATGGAAATTTGAAATCTATTTTACCTGACAACTAAGTTGTTGACCATAGAATAAATTTTAAGATTGTAAATAGTGTAAACCCTATTACTCACACGATCAAAAGTATATAAAATTAAAGTATCTTACGCTCATAGACACAGTCGGTCAGTTTATCGATAAATTTATAGACAATTTATTATCGTGTCACATCCTTATCTGAGTTCGTATGTCTATGGGCACACATCGATGTACTCATGGGCCTTCATGGCATTATGACACCATTGTTCAACAGTCGACTACAATTTTAAACTATTACTTACGCATAGAAAGGTGTAATTTATGCTGTTCGCATCTTATATTGTTTATTACACGCATCCTGATTACCAACACATTATTGTTTCAAATGTAAGTGTACAAGTTTAGCGTCTTTGTGTTCAAATTCTCGTTGAATACTAGCAGCCGCCTGAGACTTTGTATATATTCTTGTCTTCGTACATTATGTAATAGTTTATACAGCGCACGCCGAGATAGCAGAATGGCAGGATTTTTTTAAACTTACTTCATACTTATCGTTATCCTTTGATCAATATAAACAATATATATATGTTAATGTATATTTTTATTTTTATTTATATTATTGCAAAGGTTTTTCGAAATCCGTCCGTGAATTAGTAACAAACCTCACACAAACTTTCTAGTTTATAATATTCACAACATTCTATTATACATAACAATAATAAAACCAGCCTCACTAAATACTAATAAGTCAAAGAAAGTAACGGGTATTAAGATACCATACAAGCCTATGACATATTGGTAATTTCAAAACTACGAGAATGACAGTGAAAAAATGAGTGCGTGTAACCGTCACACGCGATTGGAGTAAAACTTCTTTGGCGTTATAAAAGATGGCGATTAAGTTAACAATTTTTTTTGCTTACTTTGCTATATTTTATTTACTTTATAACAAAGAGTTGCTAATAATATCTTCTGTGTTATTTAAGTTCCGAATTAGCTGATAGATGGCACTACAGATAATGAAGCTTCGATTTAATTTGTTACTTACTTACATTGAAACCAGATGGCAGCACGATCGCGCATCCATATATACATAATTAATTCTGTTGTATGATTTTTATTATTATTCAATTTTTTTATTAATTGTCTTTTTTTTTAATTGATTGATTTGTTTATAAACTATTAATTGACAAAATCAAAAATATTTAAAAACCGGATGGTACAGAATCTTGACGCCATATTGCCGTAACAGACTTCCGTTGCATTGTTGTCCAGTTACCTCTTAGTCGCACCTAAAGAAGTTTTACTTCAGAAATAATTTATTAAATTTCATGCTCTTAATAAAATCAAATTTAGTTACCCAAATTTAGGTTCTGACAAGGCACTTATGAAGGTCAAAATTAACACAGCTTTAGAAAACAAAATGTGCTATAATTCCGTTCAACATAAACACTAACGTATGAGATTACAGTTAAAGATAAATGAAAACTAAGTTTTATTAAGTACAGATCTCAACGTAAAATAACACAATTGACCATATTATAAGGACTTGTAAATAGAGAATGTTAGAATTCTTCTATAATAAATCAATCAAAATATTTAAATTCAGTATTGAGTAAAAGACCGGAGTGCTATAATGTAATCCATAATCTATCAATCACAAGGTTCATTTGATTAAAAGTTCGTAGATATTACAACCAATCGTCAGCTCTCTGGTCGTGAAAACAGATAATGCTCAGTCATTTGTCATAGATAATGCACCGCTGCATTTAATTTAAGAACTGCCTTTTTTATCTGTGTTAGGCTTAGTTGACAGGAATTAAATGCGGCATAAGTTTTAATACGGTAAGCATATATGTACATACGAAATTGTTTGCGATAAATACTGCTAGTGCGTGTGCTTTTTAACCGACTTCAAAAAAAGGAGGAGGTTATCAATTCGACTG
Organism: Antheraea yamamai; assembly: GCA_036509395.1. Taxonomy (NCBI): domain Eukaryota; kingdom Metazoa; phylum Arthropoda; class Insecta; order Lepidoptera; family Saturniidae; genus Antheraea; species Antheraea yamamai. Next base: position 8,417,377 of record AP028449.1, on the reverse strand, counting down.
TATTTTTTTTTTTATGTTTGTTACCTCATAACTTTGGACTGGGTGAACCGATCTTGATTATTCTTTTTTTATTTGAAAGCTGGTACTTCCCGTGTGGTTGGCACCGACTTCCAATACATCTCTAGGTAGCACACAAATTCATATGTTTTATTTAATTTGGTTAATTTGATAAACTATTTATTTTCCGCTTTTTAGTGCCTTATGGGTTTTTGATTGATATTGAAGTCGGTTAATACTTTTTTTTGAAAACTTACTTTTAGGCATACATATCTCCAGATATAGATTGCGTTCTAACCACAGTATATACTAGATTATATGTCCATAGATAATGATGCAAAATTATTTAGTTCTTTTGTTCATTTTAAATTTATAAGTTTGTCATATCATGTATGATATTAATTTATCTAAATACTAAGTTAATATTTGATTTACATCTTAGTGTAAATTATAATTAAGGATTGATTTTACGTTCGTACGTACGTTAAAATGTGAAAGCAGAATCTAACAGTTTACAAACGGTGTATCGTCAGTTTGGTAAAATTCTTTGAATATATTTTAATGATTAATCTCAATCTCATGATCACTTTCTATAATTTATAATCCCGTATAAAAAAATGAGTAATTCTTAACAGCCGCTACGACCATATCAATAAAAATATTCATGTTTTCTTTTAAATTTTATATTCAAATCTGTTTTTATAACAAAACGCAAATAAAACACATCTTTCTGTATTTTTTATGTCTGACAGACTCTATAGGTGTGCTTATAACTCAGCGCTGTTAGTCAATGTGTAATCTTTTATTTGAGATATTTCTAAATATAGAATGAGATATAGGTACTTTGATATATTACACAATGTAGAGAGTAAGTATTTATGTAAATTTTGTAATTTAAACAGAAACATTTCGTTAATGTTTTCATTTACAAAACGCCTAATATTAGACAGCAATAAAAATTGCGTTCAACAAAAACACACCAAAATAATTATGCGATATCACATGTTAAACGACATTAATATTCTAATAAATTAACTGCTTTTATGTTACACATGTTGTATTTTACATTGGCCTTGTAAGATATTGTAATACATACAAATAAAATGAAGTGTCTGTTTGTCCACAATAATACTTGAAAGAGTCTGAAACGAATGAATCGATTTTGACGAGATTAACATATTAACAGAGGATTTTTCCAAGGATCTAGACTACACATCATCACGCTTAGTGGTGAACAGTAATGGTAAAATTTTGCAGAAGCAATAAGTAAAGATATAATAGAAAAGACATATCATATCCAGATATATAGTTCCTATAAAATAACGAAACTGTATTTACGGAAACGAAAATCAGTGGATTTGAATTATATACATCCACGTTTTTACAGTATATCTATTAAATATCTACTATTATTACTAATTAAATATTATAAAACTAAGTCTTTTTTGCGTCTATCTGTGTTTCCATAGTTTAAAACTACAATATACAAAAAAAGTCAACAAGGATTTTTTTTATGTTATAGCAGACAAACAAACAGGTGAATCACCTGATGTTAAGTGATCACCACCGTCCATAGACACTAACAACACCAGGGGAGTCGAAAGTGTGTTATCAGCCTTCGTTTGGGGGAAAGGGCGGGAGGGGGAGAGGAGATCCGGCTCTCTCACTTACCGAACGAAACGCAACAATGCAAGCAGTGCTACTTCAAGTCGGTTTTTTACGAGAGGGTGGTACTAACCCGGGCGAGCCGACCCGTTCATGCTGGAGCCAGTAATAGCTTCAGCATGGCTCTACCATCTACAATTAATTGGAGTCTTTGACTGGAAATTCTACCAGCCTGTCTCTCAAAACAGAGCGTGTTCACGCCCACGCCCGCGTAACCACAGATCACGCCGCCGTGGTCTGGGGGTAAATTTCGCTCCCGCACACCAGAGTAGGCCCCCCTCGGCAGCGGCTCAAGCCTAGGTCCGTTCCCTCGGCGGGGAGCTCTTGAGTCCGCTGCTCGCGCGATACAGTGACACAAATTTACATCACTGCAACAACACTACACATATCACCTCCACACACGTGCACGCATACACGCTTACACAAAAAAGTGGAAGGGTTTACTTTCTTTTTCCCTTTTCGAACTGAAATAGTTTAGAAATTTTCCGATACAGAATACACGTAAGAGTTGTTGAGATATGTATGCTTGGTACACATATATGTTTCAACAACTCATATATGTATTAATAGTGTAGCTTAACTTAGGTTAGCTCAGTTAGGTCGCGTATTGCATCGAACAGGCAACAGCCAAGCCGAGGTGTGCCGTGCACCCTTGAGCTGGTTGCCCAAATAAAAATCGGCTGAGTGCCTTAAGCGCTCGCCTTAGTAGTCCGGTGAAGCTGTTAAGACCTTGCTAGGTCAATAGCGTAGTCAGTTCGAAAAAAAAAAAAAAAAAAACTGGAAATTATTCCGTAATGTAGATAGTTTAATAAGTATGTGTTATATGGCGGTATATTGTACTTTAAAACTATGAAAACATAGACAGACATAAAAAAAATACTTCGTTTTATATTATTTAATTAGTAATAACACATAATTATTAGATAAAACTATGAGTATCTACATGACGAAAGAATTACCAGTCAAAGACTCCAATAGACTCTTTTTTAAATTTTATTTTTAGCAGCCAATCTTCTATTCGATTAATACTCCCATTGTCAAGTAGATAATGATTACAAGTCTCTTGCGATCATTTCAATGAACTAACAAGATGGTGGCCGTTTTGTTAGAACTTTCCTGGGAGGTTTCGTCGCAACTTAGAATCCATGCACCTTGGTATTATTTCCTGGTCACTTCACTTGTGTACAATAACCAAACTATATGACGTAAAACGCCACCAATATTACAAAATATAGAGTCAAATAACACAAAATTATGAATAACACAGCACGTTAGAAAACGTCAACAGATAAAATATAATTTCAATTCGTCGACAGATAAAATATTTTCTAAAATACGTGGTATGTTTTATTCCTTATAATATTATGTTCTTTATTCGAAATTGAACTAAAGAGTACGCATTTTTTAAATTCTGGTTTGTCGATATCGCCTCGGCCAGTGTTATCGCTCCGAGAGTTAAACCTAATTCTGTATTAAAATATCTTTTAAACTTCACAATAAATTGTCAATGCTTTATCGTAATCTTGTCATTAAATGGACTTCTTTTATTTGAGATTTAAGTTCGGGTATGGTGATCCACTGAACCCGAAATTCTTTAGTACGATTAACAATGCGTTATATGTTGGTATTTTAAATAAATTTCTTTATTTGTTTATTGGAACATTGTATTGTATAACATTTTTTAAAGAACACATATGAATATTAAATCCTTCCTTATATATATAACTTCTTTCTTACTACGTGTAATCATTGTAGTGCCCAAAATACCGTAGAAAAGGAGAAACAATATCTTTTTGTAGTTTTTAAATAACACTAAATTATATGTATTACTATTTTTTTTTGTTATAAATAAACTCCAGTTATTATGTCACTTCCGAAATAAGCAGTTTAATCGCTTTATTAAAATGCCTGTGTAGATAAACGTCAGAAAAGAATTTAAAAATTTTATTCTTTTATCAAAGTGAAAAGAATTAATCACAAAATTAATCAAAATATACACGAACATATTCCATCGACGTGGACTAGCTAAGGCCCTCGTTAGCAGATAAACCGACTTTTAATAATACACAACAAAACAAAAACAAGGAGCTCCAGATAAGCGCCCCATTAACACGGCTGGTTAATACAACGAGACGTTTGAGAAATTGACCAAGCCTATTTTTAAGGTAACGTGATTTGGAAATAGAACTCGTTTTAAATAATAAAGAGATTTCAATTAAATTTATTATGTACTAGCCGTGCCGCGACTTCGTCCACCTGGAACCTGATGTACAAAACAGGGACTAAGAAATACATCTGAATGTATTAAATCAAGTTACCTTCTACTTTTCACTTGTACTTAAGTCGCGTCGTCATTAAAATAATTATGACTTTTAATAAATCGAACTGATTTTAATGAAACAATAATTAAATCTTACTCGAAGATAGGCTTTATGATTTTTTTGAAAATGTTTTATCTTGAACGCAGTACTTTAGCAATGTAGCGTTTAAAGAAACAGACAGACATTTCTAAAAAATATTTAAATGTATTTTATTACATTCGTAGACACCTGCAACATTTTTTTACGAAAATCTAAAAAGTACAGACACGTCGGATTTACATTCTTATTATATACATACATAGTTTTTATCAATCTTTTTGGGGGTTCTGAATAGAGCCGTAAGTTCGGGCTAGCGCGTAATATAGTGAAGAGTTGAATGCAAAACAAAATATAAAAAATATTATTATAATCTAAAATTGGCGTCTCTTTATCTTTAATTTGTCTCGACAAATCAATCGAATAGATTACGTATTTATACCTAATTTGTATTCTGCGAAACTATAGTCAGAGCGGTCAAAAAGTTTGGTATCGGTATCGCATCTTCATGAAATATGGTTGAAGTTTTTTTTTTTTTACGGAGAAGGTATTTTGATATTTATTTTACAATAACTCGTCACTAGATAGCGCTACACTGTTTTTTATTGTAGTGAAAACTTCTTTGGCCGCATCGAATATGAACCGTCACGCTCGAATGAGTGACACATTGACTCGTGTATACTCGGCTCCAGTCGTCATCAAGCACGTTTACTCTCTGATAAGAAGTGTATCATTCCCATAATTCCGTATTTATTATTATGTATTATATTCATAACATGATATTATATGTTTTGTATATAGTGTGGTATTTTAAGTATGATTTTTCTATTATTTATTTGTATATGACTATCAATTAATCAATCAATTTATAAGAACCTAATGTGCATGTATTTATTTAATGATAACTTTCATTCCTATCTTGTGGTTATAAGCAAAAATCAATTATCTGTTAATATGTTTTTATTATAATTAAATACGGACGAAACCACGGGCAATTACTAGTTGTATATAAAACTCAAATAGAAAATAAATAAACAATATTTCTCCTCTAAATATTTAGGTTTTTTTTTCTTTAATTTTATTTTTGGCAAGCAATCTTTTAGAGTATAACTGCCATTATCGAGTAGTTAAGTGTTACAAGTTCTTCTTCCATTCCATTTTTGGCAACCAATCTTCTAGTAGACTGTTGCTGCATTGTCAAGTGAGTATCGATATTACAAGTTTCTTGATATAATTTCAATGAACTAACAAGATGGTGGCCATCTTGTTAGAACTTTCCATGGAGTTTTTGTGGCATCTCAGAGTTCATGGTCCGTGGTATTATTTTCCATTCACTTCTCTTATGCACAATAAACAAACTATATTACATAAAACACCACCAATTAAACACAATATAGAGTCAAGTAACACAAGATTATGAATAAAAAATAAAATCCACTACATGACAGAGCAAAATCCCGCCAAAAACTCCAATACTTAGGTTGTTCAAATAATTTAAAATACATTAAATAGATCAAAATTGTTTCTTTTTTCAAATTTGAAACATAGAACATGTTTTCGCAAGATTCTTTTTTCGAAAACTCGAAAACTAATCAGCTTTTTAGAAGAAAAAAGATAACTCGAATATCGAACAGTAGATCACAAACATTAGCTTTGAGTGCGTGGTAATAGTTTTTTTTTTAATGTAATAAAATCAGTGGCATGGCGCCGCGCGTATCGAGCACGCGTTATCTGTGCCGAACACAAACACCGCTTGTCCATTAGAACGTAATCGGTTCTGATGCCACCAACACACGACTACGGAACGAACCCTACGTATTGTCTCGCAGTTTTGAATTTGGAATTTTGTTTTGTGCCTGTTAATATTATCTCGAGTGAATCGTATTATCGGTCTGTGGTATCTTTTAAAAGTGGAAGGATTTAATAAATAAATCTCTTAAAGTTGCGACGTGTTTGGTACATTGTGACTTATTACAAAAACGCAAGCGTAGATTACATCATCTGCATATTATCTCGTATTTGCTGTTATTTATTATTTTGTTGTGAGAAATAGTTGAGTATGAAATTGGATATAGTGTAACTATTTTTAGTGTTAAAATAAATACGCATCTGAATTTTCATTATTGGTTGAATGGTAAAGAAGTCGATGTAACGCAACGCCATCTAGCGATGACTTATAGTAAACTGGAGAGCCTAATAACCTCTATGAAAGAACATTTGTGCAAACCTTTGTGGTGATCGCATAAATGTTAGACTATCGTTCTCATATATGTAGGTACGAACATTTTTTCTGCCCTTTACCACACTATTATGTCTACGAAGGTTATTGTATTCATTTATATTTTTAGACATAAACCATTTACTTGATTTATAAAATTAGCTACATAACCGCCTGGCTTCTGGCTTCGGGTATATTAACAAAGATAATGGCAACTGAACAACTGAATGTTAATCTGTCAATTCTGTCAATATATTTGAAGATCTCCCTACTGTTTTCTGTCTCACTTACTCATTTTTCTATGTGGAGATTTTTTTAGCCGAATTTTTCACTTTCTCGTATCTCTTTTTCAAACATTTTCAGTATAAACTTTGCCCTGACAATTAGAGACACAACAAAGAAGACTTAGCTTAATAGGGGCAGCTATAAATACTTAACCTAGTTAATAGTTTACTAAAAATAAACTTGTGGCAAACCGAGGAGAAAAAGGTGCTGAACTGTTTTCTTCTCGCCTTTTTGTGTACTGAGTAACGCTGTTACCCTGACAGGCTTTCACAACTTCACCGTACTACTAAGACGAGCACTGAAGGCACTCGGCCGTATGACAGCAAGCTCAAGGGTTCCAGAGTATCCGAACTTCGGCTTAAGCTGTTGCTTTGAATACAACATCACGAATCTATCTAAGCTAAACTTGCTAATATGTTTTGGGAGTGGTTCTGAACTCTTGAATTTGTATTAACAATAGTTATACCTATAGCTATTTAATGTGATCATCTGTGACGTATTATATGTACCTATCTGTGTTATTTTTTTATGTTTCTTTTTCTAATTTTTAACATTAATAGTGCCAACTGAACGTCCGTTAGCATCATATTGGGGTCCCATCGAAAATCAACACTGCACTACTGTTGTACTCCACATTTGCTGAATGGGTTTGACAATTGTTGGACACCTGTTTTTTCTTTTTTCATAATATGTATTAATTTTTTTTTGTTTAATTTAATTTAATTGTATTTTTTATTATTTAATTTCTTTCCTTTGTAGGTGGTAGAGCCACGCTGAAGCTATTACTGGTTTCAGTATGAATGGGTCGGCTCGCCCGAAGTACTACCACCCGACCCACAGGAACACCGACGTCAAGTAACAGTGCTTGCGTCGTTGCGTTTCGTTCGGTCAGTGAGAGCGCTGGAGGCTCACCTCCCCTTCCTTTCCTCCCCACTTCCTCTCTCCCCGCTTCTCCTCCCTCACGCCAAACACAGGATGGCAACGCACTTTTGACTCCCTTGGTGTTGCTAATGTCTATGGACGGTGATAACTTAAAATCAGGTGACCCATGACCTTTGAAATAAAAAAAAAACTTTCTTTCTTTCGTTTGTCCTTCCTTCCTTTCTTTATTTCTTTCTTTGTGTCTAGTTACCAGAGTACACTCCCTACAGGTGCTTGGCGATATTTTTTCAAGTTGAAAATGTTAGTTAACCAAAAGTGTTAAAAAAAACACTATCCCATGATTCCATCATATTTACCTTAACTGAAAGCACTTTCCCACACAATAATAAATTTTAATACACATTACCATCACTCCATCGAATACTATTTTAATGTCAGCGATTAAAATAGCCACAAATCACTAACAAAACGCTGTTAAATTAAAATCAAAGATAGTTTTATTTCTTACTATAATTTATTGTACCGTAAAATACGGCAATAAATTAAATTCAATGCGCATTGATAGGTTTAAAAGCGTTTACGAAACACGTGTACGTGTTGTCTGATTGAAATTTATTAATTAATTCAGATGTTCATTGATGTTTGATATAATTCATTTGTTAAGCGGCCAATGCGGTCATATACTAATTTTGCATGTACCTATAGACGAAATTAAAACAGTTCAGTACATTATGCTCCTCTGTTCGTCGACAGGTTCTCTCCTTAGCAGCTACTTATGAGCTTACTTTAGTATCTATTAAAGTTAGAGGTGGTAGAACCACGTGGAAGCTATTACTGGTTTCAGCATGAATAGGTTGGCTCGTCCGGGATACTACCACCCGACCCACAGAAACACCAACATGAAGTAATAGAGTGCTTGCATTGTTGTGTTTCGTTCGGTCAGTGAGAGTGCCGGAGACCTGAGAGTATGGGTCGGGGGCCCATCTCCTCATTGCACAGGTGAGGCTGACGATGGGAAGTTACTGGTTGTGTACCCAGTAGTCTCTCTAAAGTAGGATGAAGCCTGGCGTTCACTCACCAGGCTGCCGCAGGAGCGGTTCTCAGGAAGATAGCAGGTTCGATCCCTGGCCGCCCATGCGGCGGATGGTACACCGTGAGGTTTTAGTCCGTGCGAGTCGGACATTACCCACTCTCTCCCCCGAGAGGGTGGCGTATACATTAGGGATTTCCCCACGTTAATAAAAAAAAAGTGAGTGTGCCGGAGGCCCACCTCCCCTTCTCCGTATCCTCTCCCCCACAGGCTGGTAACGCACTTGCGATGCCTCTGGTATTGCTAGTGTCTATGGACGACAGTGATCATTTAACATCAGGTGACCAACCTGTTCGTTCGCCTCCTATGATACAAAAAAGACGATATTTGTAGTCTATGATGATGAGTTATTCATAACCTTGTGTTATTTGGCTCTATATTATGTAAGATTGGTGGTGTTTTACGTAATATAATTAGGTTATTACACACAAGTGTTGCATGGAAAAGCATTAATTCGGACTTCCCATAAAAACTCTCTGTAAAGATTTAACAAGACGGCCACCATCTTGTTAGTTTATTAAAATGATCACAAGAAATTTATAATATCATTCATAACCACCTCGACAATGGCAGTAATAATCCAGTAGATAAACTGGTTGACAAAAATAAAATTAAAAAAACCAATACATCGCTAAACATATATTGCTTATAAAAATTGTAATTTCTTATTGAAAACCAGCTTTTGCTCGCAGCTAAGTTCGCGTTAATATAGATGTGATATATCCCTCGGGAAGAGCGTTAATTTTTCAGGATATAAAGTACCTTATGTCCTTTTCTTTGTTTCTGACAACGTGTATACAAAAATTCAGGGTGATCGGTTGAATAATAAAGGCGTGAGAGCGTAACAAAAGCGTAATTTATGCATTTGTATAATGAGTAAATGTGGATGAAGATACCACGATTTTATAATACTAAGGACTAAATATCTAAGAAGTATTACAAAAATAAGTCGAGGTAGTCGAGGAGTAGAGTAGAGAGGTAGAAGCCGCAATACGCTCGATCACGCTTTACTCGCATGTCATGGCGCGAAATCATAACTTTATCTCTTGCCACAAATACCGCTCTACGCGCTTAAAGAAGTTTACACTTCAAAAGATAAAATTATATCGAGTAATTTTTGCGTATTGAGCGCACAACGACAGACCTCTATCATTTTGTTTATATATATGGTGTGATATATGATTTTTACGTTTAAACAAGTTAAAGATAATTTTACCACAATTTAACGGTGTGTAATTAAAGCGGATTCTCCACCAGTCCTATCTTTACTGCTTGAACTACTTAAGTTTTTATAATCTGAACACTATTAGAGGTCCGTCGGATAACGATTTGGTTGGACATTTCCGATATTTCAAAATTTACTCCTCGTTTAAATCAGACCCAAACTGTACCAGTGTTAAGCTAAATTGAAGAGTGTATTTTGATTTTTGTTGACCTTAATAATATTCTTATAAGAGGTGCATCTAACTAAGAGACAAATCGGTAAAAAGTCGAAAGTCTAGCTTGCGTCTTTATAGAAATATGACTAACTTATCTTGTGATTAAGTGTAATTTTACAGCAGAGGTATTATGACGTTATGATGGTAAAATCGGTGTTTGTCTTGCAGTCTCGACCTTGTTCTTGTATTTTCGCAAGACTTTTGAGACTCTTACAAGACCAAGATCAAGACTGACGGCGTAATACCAAGACCATACGTATTGATGTAAGACTAAAACAAATACCAAGCTAATGGTCCTCTTGATCTTGCATTTAAGTAACACTACTCATATGTGAACAAAGATAACATTAGATACTCTAGATAACATCAAACTACTGCACGTAACGGTATATAATTATTTTTCATAGATGGTTCTAGGTTACTTGTTTAGTTGGCTTTATTTTTGAGCGGGATGGGGAATCAGCTAATATATATATAAAATTTAATATTGCAATAAAAGGCAGATACGTCTCACTTTCTTTGAACGGCAAAACAGTTTTTTGCTTGAGTTGAATGTTTATAATTCAGTGTAAAGTTAGATATGTGCGAGATAGACACCGTATTTTTATTACAAAAATGGGCAGTTCGAGAAATATACAATATGGGACCTCGCAAATCATTAAAGACCAAATTTCAGTAATTCACTATCTTAACTCTGCCCTCCCGATACATTAGATACATTATTGATATCTAAACGAAAATCCGCAAAAACTTTGAAAAGCTGAATTTTGTAAAAGAAACCGGCACGATCTAAATACGAGAAACTCTGACAAACTTGTCGTCCTACGTTTCAGACGCAGTTTGACTAGTAACTGTTCTATAGGTAATAGTGTTAGGTTTTAAAACGAAATCCCAAAGGATGTTACCGATTTGCCGGATTTCTAATTTAAGCGCCATGTCAAGCGGGTTTTGGTATGAAAAGACTGTTATAGAGTGGATCAATATGTGAACGATAGTGGTCTGGAACTGACTCGTCTTTCTGTGCATTCACTAAAAACGATCGTAACACGTAATGTATTTTAGATATATGTATGTTAAAAAGATAAACGCAATCGAGTTTTTCGCCGGTTCTTCTCGATGACTGCGTTGTATCCGAACCAGTAGTAGTTTTGATATTCATAAGTGCCTTGTTAGGACGTAAATGTATGAGAGTATTTTCGATTTTGATTTTTTATAAACAATTACTGAAGGAAATTTTATAGCTTTACTATAAAACTAAGTTAGTTTTCAAATAAGTAGATACGATTATGAGTAGTTAAAAAGAATAATAGAGATCAACTAACATACGTTCATTTATACGATCAGAGTTATCTTAATGGGGATATATAAGTAAAGAGGGTATTTTGACGCCCTCGCCTTAAGTTATAAGTTCTTAAAAGGACAGATTTACGTAAGGCTGTTATGGAACGTTAAATTTATAAAATTCCAGCTACAGTCTGCGATTTCTTATTCATTTGTACCTTTATCATTACATCATAAATTATTTTCGAGTAACTCCATGAAACGTACGCTGAGATAGCTTTCAAATGGCAGGAGATTTTCCAACTTACTTGACGCCTGGCTTTATATTTTGACCAATTTAAATAATATCTTAGTAAGTTATAGCGTGTGTATTTTGATGTGCGAGATAAATTATTGTAAAATTGTGTAGTTAAGGTATGATAGTGTAATAAAGAAATTCACATTTATAATATTAGTAAGGAAGTAAGAATAAATAATCTATATTTCCATATCTGTTCACATTCGGAGTCCAAGACGAAGCATTAGAAATTTCGTTCCTGTCGAGGGTCTCCTGAGCGTATATTTTTTTGCACTTCTGGGGTCACTTGGATTGTTGTAGTTACAATGAGTTTTTCATTCTCTCAATATTTTGAATGTATTTATTTTCGCTTGCTAGCTGTGCCAGTATTGAAATTATAATCGACAGATCAGAAAATGTTTACTTCTCATTACACTATAGTATACTATTGAAAATATTCTAAGAAACGATATTGATATAAATTAAACTATGCACACTAGACGTACTTCGGTCAATGATATTATAACTAAAAAGCTGTAGATACGTTTATCTACATGATATTTTGACGAAACAAATAGCACGATAGCGCACACATACGTAAACTAATACTGTAACGTCACATTGCCTTAGATAAAACGTGGAAGTAGGATGGCATATTCTCAATATCGGTGGTGAAAACGAAATAGTTATATGTTGCTTAGATACGGGATTGACGGGGCAACTGTCAAAAACAAGCTAGCTAGCTAAGTCTTAACAAGGCTCTGTCGAAGCTCTTATGTCGTATTTGTAGCTTTTTAGTTATAATATCATTGACTTCGGTCAATGATGTAATGAGGAAAAAGAATGTAAATGTATTCCTTCTTTGCTTTAAGCCTCCTTGACCGGAACGCAAGTGCCAGTGCTCTATAGCCTCTCTATAGTCTGCCAGTATTCAGACCTACTTGACTTACAATGTACAATATGTATTTTATTGTGTTCGTTATCTATCTGTATACCGTAGAACTTAGCATTTTTCTCTCTATCGGGTCCACTGATCTTAATAGGAATTATAATTGTAATGTATAATGACCAGATTTATACGGTTTTTTTATGGTGTTCCTTCATAAAACTTTCACCTATATTACTGGAAAGTAACAAATAAAACTGCTTTCATTCATAAAGATTACCTCCATTTAGTTCTCCTGTTCTGAAACCAAGTTTTGACTTGCGCGTCGGTCATTTTCAAAGTTTTTGCCAGCGATGCCCTTTCTGCCGACGCGAGGTACTTCTGCTTGTGAAACCTTTTTTCTAATTCCGCTATCTGGAGCCTGGTGAAGGACGTTCGTGGTTTCTTGCGTTTCGGTGGTGTTCTGTTCTGGTACGGATGCCCGATCCGCCTTGTGATCGGGAACGTTGCTGTAAGACAGAAAGGCTAATATTATATCATACTAATTTATACGATTACTTTTCTCTTTTTCTCGAACTGACTACGCTATTGGCCTAGCAAGGCCTTAACAGCTTCACTGGACTACTAAGACGAGCGCTAAAGGCACTCAGCCGATTTTATTTTGGGAACTAGCTCAAAGGTGCACGGCACAACTCTGTCCGGGCTGTTACCTAGTTGTGCGATTACTACAACGACCTTGTAATACCGACATGAATTAGATACAAGAAGTTGTTACAAGCCGGTGATACCATTTTTTAGACTCACTAAGACAAATAACAGTTCTTGTGGTAATAGTGTAAGGTTTTATAACAAAGTCTCAAAGGATATTACCGATTTGCCTGATTGTAAGTGCAAGCACTTTGTCAAGCGGGTTTCGGTGTCAAAAGGCTATTATTATAGAGTGGATGAATGTATGAAAAGTCCCTCCTCCAGCATGTTAAAAAATCAAAAGCATTTAATCATCAGTTTTCCTTTGTTTTATAACTTTGTGATACCTACGAAGTACAATACCTAAGTTTTGAGTCAGGAATACACCGAGACAGTTGGTTAAGTTCTATTTTGTATAGTTTTATCCTTGCCTTTCGCAATCATACCGTTGTGCAATAGAGATAACGCTTGACAAAACCGAAGCAAGCCGATCTTAGCCGAACGACTCACTCTTCTACCCGACGTATTAAAACAGAACCCGAGTACTTATTTAACTCCTGTACCGTCCAAAATCATAAAGGTTTAAGCTCCATACAAACGAATGAAGCCTCATGAGGCACAGGTCAACAGACTCTTGGCAGCATAAGCTTAAAATGATACCTGATTTATTAAAAAAACTTTGAAAAATATCAAATGATGTATTGTAATATCATAAAATTTGTTTAAAATGTGTTATTAAATTATTTTTGAAGTTACACTTCTCTTGGCGCATTTGGGAAAAATGTTGAGAGTAATTTTTTACGAAAAACCGACACCCTGAAGTTATTACGATGCGCTCGCGCACCGTCACGAAAAAGCGACACCCTGAAGTTAGCTATAATCAACATTTTGTTTCTATGTATTTGTTGTTTGTATTTCTTTGTATTAAAACTTTCAATATATGAAATAACTTTTTTCTATTGTTAGTGTCGTTTTTTCTACAAACGTAGAATAAGGCGAAAGATGAAATTTTTGAAAAGATTTTTATCTTGTTACGCCAAAGAAGTATAACTTCTAACGCGTGTACAGTACACACACACACTTTTTTTACATTTGTACAAATTTTTTAACTAAATCATGAAATTTACAATTTACGATGTGAAGTTATAAAAAAAATTAGAAACATGGTCCGCCATTTTCAGATATGGGTCTTAAAAAATCAGCAGAGAGGTTAAGCTGATAGCCTGAAATACTGTATCTTAACACAAATGCCTATTTACTGTCGCAACAAAATGAACATAAAACGAAATAACAAAACAATAGTTATTACGTATGAATCTCAACGTGTATTTAAATATCTTATCTCTGAAATTGAAATCACGATTTAATCGTCCACGAGCAACACAATCGAGAATTACACAAACTCATGAATAAATAAAAATCTCATTAATTTTTATGCTCACTTCACTCGTACAATCTATATAAAGTAAGTATTACGCGTGCTATTACGGACGGCAATAATCAAAAGTTGTTTTTTTCCATTCATAATGAACGTTAAATTATACCTCTCATAATATCCTTTTGGAAACCGAACTTTAAGGGTTGACCGTTCCATAATGTAAACCGCAAACAGAATCGGTTTTCAAAAGAGGAAACCGGTAATCGTTACCGAACGTTCCAAAGTGGAAGTTACACGTATTTCTATTTTCGAAATTACATCCAAGATGGCGGCGGCGATCATGTTTAAAAAAGAATTGAGAACTCAATAAATTACAATTCGTTTAAACGGAACGCTCCGATTGGTCGAACGCTCGGTAATGACCGGTGTTTACCGTAATAGATCGATTTGCATTAAATGATCCGTGAGATGAGATCATGTCGTTAACTATATTGTACTCAATGTCGAAACGATCTACTACGAACATAATAACTGAAATCTATGTTCGAATTAAATTATTCAAGATTTGTTTATCGTTTGTACTTACCTACATATTACTAGTATCTACTCGTGACTTCGTCTGCGTGGAATTTAGTAAAAAAAAATGTGCTCAGTGTACAAGTACGCACGGCGCGCGCGTTGCTGAACACTGCTTCTTTAGTTTATTGATATTTGCTCGGAACTTTTGTTTTTTTAAAAGTGAAAGTAATCTAAATTACTCCTTATAGCATCAGCTATCTGCCAATGAAAGTTCCGTTAATATTGGTCCAACCGTTTTCCGATATTAGCCAGAACAAACGGACGAATAAAAAATTATATATTTTTTTTTATAAGCACCGCATATTCATATGTATTTAGTAAAAAGCTGTTTATCTGATATTACAAACGGATACTTCAATTTTATCTATTGTTATGGATAAAGCTAGGAATTATCTTTAAATACATGTATGTTTGCCACAAAAATGTTAAGTCTATATATATATATATATATATATATATATATAAATTCAATTGAGTTGTCAATTGTTTATCCTGCCTATCATAGAAACAACCAAAACGATTTTCCCAAAACTTCTACTGGAGGATGGAAGAATTTTCGGTGTATTACCTATATTATTACACTTTTCCGTAGGAGATAAGCCGTAGTGATAACTTACAGATGTAACTGACAAAATACAGTTGAAAAAATAAAAGACAGCCTACCACAATTAATCTAGATGAAACTCGTATTTGTCATGAAATAACGAAAACATTTTTATTCGAACGGAGTCACTAAAACCAGCTAGTGTAGTAGTGAAATACACTAGCCATACCTTTTTATAGAGATGTCAAAATATTTCCAAAGGATTATTCAGGTAGAGTTTAAAAATGAAGACTTATTTATTAATTCATTCTACAACTTTCGAGCGTTCTAAACTTATCTATAGTATTTTACTGTCTGCAAATATTACTGAATTTTTATAAATAAATTACTATGTACAAGTTCATCTCTGTTACCCTATTCTAAATTTAAATTATAAAAGTAATATGCAACTTTACTTTTTTGAAATATAGAACGTATTAAATGCCGCGATTCCATTGGCCAGTCGTCAAACGTAATGGCTGCTTCACGTGACCGCAAATTATGTAGCAATTGCGAGGGTTCACGTAATATAGAACCATATCTTAATAAGGTTATTTGTATTTTGAGCTTCTAGTATTTTATTTGAAATGTTAATTTTAGTTTTAATTTATATAACTTTTAAATTAATCATTTTTCAATAATATACAACTATCTTTATTTGTGACGTCATTGTTGGACATCAGACAAGCAAAATATAGTTGGTCCTTTTTGACTGTAGTTTGCTGTGTTTTTCTATATATGAATAAATAAATATGTCCAAGTATGACATTTGCATCGGTACTAATTGCTCCATATATTATCATTACATAGTATAAAACAAAGTCTCCTACCGCGTCTGTCTGTCTGTCTGTTCGCGATAAACTCAAAAACTACTGAACGGATTTTCAAGCGGTTTTCACCAGTGGATAAAGTGATTCTTGAGGAAGGTTTTAGTATATAATTTGTCAAGGATTTTTTTTTATAATTAGGGCGGGACAACATCTGCCGGGCCCGCTAGTTTATAATAATTAGCAGATATATGAGATTTCAATTAATACAATATTTTTAATAGTCGTTAGTAAATAACAACGTGAATAATGCAGTAGTCATATTTTAAATATATACATTTTTATATATATCTAAAATAGATTGATGTATTGAAAATATACAAAATTATCTAAATATTTTTACAGTCTTTCTTGAACTGTTCAATGCATCTAATAAACAGTAAATGCGACGATGAAAAAGGTTTCTTATTATATCTTATATTTAGAGTAAATAGTATAAATTTAATTTTTAACAGATATAAATCTTCATTTTTATTTTAATAACATTGTGATTCGATTTTTAAATACTTTTAAAATAAATAACCGAAAGTTATTTTATTCTATGCTCTACGCTCTTATACTCTATTACATAAGAAACCGATTAACAACAGACGATATATTTTACGTACACCCACGTCACATGGCATCAGGGTGGAAAAGGGTGCGGTAACGAGATTCCGTGGGTCATAATCTAGTTAGAACCGGTATGATTCATGTGCACGGGCCGTATTACGCATTTATACGCGGCCTGTATGGTTTTTGTTACGCGTATTATGACGTCAAACTTTCTAAGGAATAGGGAATTGTATTAATGTAATAAAATTATATTATTGTTACTTTTATTATAACAAAAATATTAAAATGTGATATTTATTAAATTGAAACCTGATTATGTGCAGAATATAAGCTTGAAATATGTGTACGTGAAAAGTTTAATATAGCAATTTTTAATATGCAAGAAATATTGTGTTACAAAACCAGTGTATATACTTAATAGATTCTTGAATAACATAATATAACTTCGATCTGTCTTTATTGTCTTTTATGTTTGAAAATTAATACATATCATTACATATTATAAAACAGAGTCGTCTGTCTGTTCGAGATAAACTCAAAAACTTATTTATGATGTTAAGTGATCACCACCGTCCATTGACACTTGCAACACCAGAAGAGTGGCAAGTGCGTTGCCACCCTGTGTTTGGGGAGGGGAAGGGGGAGGAGGAGGGGTAGGGTAGGTGGGTTATCCGGCGCTCTCACTGACCGAACGAAACGCAACAATGCAAGCACTGTTACTTCACGTCGGTTTTCTGCGAGAGGGTGGTAGTACACCGGGCGACCCGACCTATTCATGCTGAAACCAGTAATAGCTTCAGCGTGACTCTACCACCTCTACGAACTACTGAACGGATTTTTATGCGATATAATTTGTCAAGGTTTTTTTTATTATCAGGGCGAGACAATATTGACCGGGCCCCTTAGTATTTGTATAAATGTAAAGTTCCACACTGACAGTGAAAACTGGTTGATAATATGGTGGATAATCTTGGGTGCTATATTGTTTTCAGAAAATGTTCATCAGTCTTACTAATACCACAATTTATTTGAAACAAATTTTCTAAATCTGAGCAGTTTTTCAAAACAATCTCAGACTTTTCGTGGGCTTACATGGAAATGTCTTTGACAACCTTCATTTGTTTGATTTTACTCATGAACTCATCAGTATATGGACCCACGCCCAACGTTCTGGGTCATATATTTTTTATACTCAAAAATAATGTTTGCCTAGTCAAAATATGCAATCTCATGAATAAATTTGCAACCGTTACATATTATACCTACAATTCAATAACTAATAAAGACAGATTGTAAACATTTCATTACAAAGAAAGTACAATATATTATTGAAGTATAAGTTCTTATGGGAGGGCTTTGAAATTCTGATCGGCAACCTTTTTGTGTGACGAAAAGTGGTGGGGGTACACACTGTGTCGTTTAGAGTGTTGAAAACGATAGTTTTCTTCCGAACACCGAAGTTAAGCACATCAGGCACGGGTAATACTTGGATGGGTGACCGCCTGGAAAACCGCGTGACGTCGGCATTTTATTGAATTTTTTTAATTAAAATGTCAAATCAAATCAAATCAAAAATACTTTATTCAGTTTAGGCCCTAATAAGGCACTTATGAACCTCAAGACTACCACCGGTTCGGAAAACAACCCAGTCATCGAGAAGAACCGGCAAGAAACTCGATCGGGTACATTTTTTTAACATATATTTCCAATACATCATACAATGCTTTTAGTGGATGCACAGAGAGGAATCAATTCCAGACATCACTATCATTCACATACTGATCCACTCTATAATATCCTTTTGTAACTAAAACCCGTTTGACGTGGCGCTTAAATTTACAGTCTGGCAAATCGGTAACATGCTTTGGGACTTTATTGTAGAACCTAACACTATTACCTAAAAAACTATTACTGGTTTTGCTAAGTCTGAAACATGGGACCACCACCAATGATTCCCTGTAATACAAAAGTTACATTTTTGTTGTGCTGGGAAGACAAACCCTGGGCCCGTCTCCTCATTGCACATGTCTGGCTGACGAAGGGAGGCAGCTGGAGTGTACTCAGCCTGGTTGAGTAGCTAGTACGATCCCTTGCCGTTCCAACAAATACGATCTGTCGGTACACCGTGGGGGGAGACACTTCCTGTATTTTTTCTATGTCTGACATTAGTTGTTATTTCTTAAGTCCAATATCGGTGGTATAAACTGAATCGCCTAGAAGATCCTTTATGCACGTTGAAGTAATAACAAACTGAAATATCTGACAACCGAAACTAACCACTGGTTAATTCATTTTTCATTTAATTTTATTACAACCAATTAAATCGTGTAATTGAAGATATTTTACAAAACAGTAATATTGGGCATATCAAAAAATCTATCATTAAACTTCAGTTATTAGCTAGAGAAGCATTACAAAAAAAAATTGTGCTTACTTAAGTTCGTAATAGCGTTGCCTCTTCTTGAAAGGAAGCCTTTATTTAGTATATTTATAGGCTGTTATCATCGTATTTATGCATACCCATAAGCCAACGACGCAGACGCCATTAGATACGATTGGTGAAGTCACATACACAATGAATTTAATGAGTAAATGTATCACATAACCCTGAAGTGTGGAGGTTAGTAAGCATGTTGGACTTAGGCTTTCTCGCTTAAAAATGGATGGAAGTGAATAAACAAACGAGTGTGAGAAAAAAGCTAAAGTTTAAGGCAAAATTCAGTTTTATGACTCAGAAGACAGCGAAAAGATAGTAGTATCTTAGAGATGGTAGTAATTGTCAGATTAGAAATACATGTTCGGATTCATGAGGCACACATTCAGGTATATATATGTATGATTAGATTTTCTAACTTAATCAGATTCGTGTTGTTCCATTCAGGACAACAGCCCGAGCCGAAGTTCAGCTACTTTGACGCCCTTGAACTTGTTGCCAAACGGCTGAGTGCTTTGAGCGCTTAAAGACCCGTCAGGTCAATAGCGCAAAGCTAATTCGAAAAAAAGGCATGATAGTGTGTGAGGCCATAAAGTGAAGACTAACAAAAGCGTTCAATCAATGGTATTGACAAGACAGAATACTTTATCGACCTTAAACTTGTTGCCATACGGCCGAGTGCCTTGAGTACTTAAAAGCCCATCAGACAAAAAGCGTAAAAGTTCGTAAAAAATGGATGACATTCAATGAGGCCCCAAATTGAAGACTACTTAACTAACAATTCAAGTACTGATATTGACAGGCCAGAATACTTCGGTGGCCTTGAGCTTGTTAATATATGACTGACTGCCTTCAATGCTTAAAGGCCCGTTAGGTGAACAGCGTAAAGCAGTTCTAAAAAAAGGGTGCTAATGGCGCTACAAATTACTACAAGACTAAGAAAACCGTTCAAGTACTATTATGGACAGGATAGGACTCCTTGGCAGCATTGAGCTTGTTGTGTTATATGGCTGAATGTCTTGAGCACTTAAAGGCCCACCAGAGCAACAGTATAAACTGACTTTAGAGAAAAAGGGATGATAGTGAATGAGGCTACAAATTGAAGACTAACAAATACGTTCAAGCAATAGTATTGACAAGACAGGACATTTTGTCGGCCTTACGCTTGTTGCTATACGGCCGAGTGCTTTGAGCGCTTAAAAGCTCATCAGATAAAAAGCCTAAAGCCTAAGGCCCGTAAGGTCGATAGCGTAAAGCCATTTGAAAAAAAGGGGATTATAGCGAATGAGGCCATAAATTGAAGACTAACAAATCCGTTCGAATACTGGTATGAACAGTACAGGACACTGTATAAAACGGTGGGTAAAAGTGCCCAATCTCTTAAAAATATGGAAGCAAAAATTTTATGAGTAAATATTTATTAATTACCCTACTTATAAAAAGGGGAATCATAAAAATAATTTTCCTTAATCTTAACAGTATAAACGTAATTATCCCAAAGATTAACCGGATGAAAAATTAACTAACAAATTAAAATTGAAGAGTTAAATCGTCTGGGACGGTAATCCCTTTATGATATCATCCCTTTGGGCAACCCTTTCGCCCTTGGTTTGGGGCTTTGACCGCTCAACGTGAATCTTCCTTATTTATTATTTTTTGAATATTTTTCTTGACTTTATTCTCTGTATTTTCATACTCTGATATATGACTATTTATATGAATTATTATTAATTGATCTTTAGTCGTTTGTATTGTTTTTAATTTATTTTGTTCTTTTGAAATAAGTCGGTCTCCAGCTTACTTAATTACTGATCTTTTGATATTATTTATTTTTTTATTTACACATTATGCGTTAAATACGCAATGGCGGACTTAATGCCTCAGGCATTCTCTGCCAGTCAACCATTAGGTGATGCAGAGATAAATGTTGGTAGGTGTAAAAGGTGAGGTTTTTATGAAATTATGTTTAACCTATTTAATATCACAATATATAAATAAAATATCAACACCAATATATTACATATATAATACATATATACTACACATATACAATACATACACATAACAACATCATACATAAATATCAATACAATAAATAAAAGTATAATTAGTCAACATTAAGTACTAAATACAGCATTAACCAGATAATTCTGCTAAATGACACTGGTAAAGCCGACGTACCCTGACTTTAAAACTGAAACGGTTAGATGACATCATGATTTCATAAGGAAGCGCATTCCATAGGAGAATAGATTGGATATAGAAAGATGAATGTACTAGACCGGAAGTATGGACAGGGCAGCAAAGAATAAGATTATTAGAAGAGCGAAGGTTAAGCTCATGATTAGAGCATAAAAACTAAAAATGTGGAGTTAAGTAAGAGGGAGTGTTGGGAGAAAATAGAATAGAATACAGAGTTGTCAGAGCCCGCAAACTCCGACGCTGGCGTATGGGCAACCAATTAAGCTCTGAACGATGGCTCGATACACGGTCATACTTACGAAGATTAAAAACAAATCGAATGCAATTGTTGAGTAATCTGTCAAGTTTGTTAAGAAGGTCAGCGTTCAGATCGTAAAAGCACACATCATCATAGTCAATTATAGGAAATATTATAGATTGCACTAGCATGGTTTTCGTTTTAACTGGGAGAAAATTTTTCAGGCGGTAAAAATACTTTAGAGTACCGATCACTTTTTGACTAACCTTGGAAATATGAGTTCTCCAATCCAATTTGACATTAATGTGTAAACCAAGGTCCTTTACATCCGTACTAAACGGTATGACAAGACCACTGAATATAATCTGAGGCAGCGAGCTGAAGTCTATTCTGGTAATCATACGAGAGCTCCCTATTACAATTGCTTGACATTTGGAAGGATTATCTGATAAGCCAAATCTCTCAGACCAATCCGTTAAGGCATTTAGATCCCGGTTAATAGTATAAATTGCAGCTGATAGAGAATCTACTGCGGCCTGTGTGTATAATTGCAGGTCATCAGCATACAAATGATACGTACATCGCAGTTCATGAGTTAAAAGGTTAATAAAGAGGGAAAAAAGAAGAGGTGAAAGTATACCACCCTTACTATTTTTTTTATTTACTACTATTAACTGACTGCATCTTCATCAACGTTGAATTACCATATAAAATATAACTTAGAACCTCTTAGAGTGGCGTCATTAGTTTTTTTTATGTCATAGCAGGTAAATGAACAGGTGGGTCACCTGATGTTAAGTGATCACCACCGTCCATAGACGCTAATACCACCAGGGGAATCGAAAGTCCATTACCAGCCTGTGTTTGGGGGAAAGGGATGGAGGGGGAGAGGAGAGGGGAAGGGAGGAGAGGTGGGCCTCCGGCGCTCTCACTGACCGATCGAAACGCAACAATGCAAGCACTGTTACTTCACGTCGGTTTTCTATGTGAGGGTGATACTACTCCGGGCGAGCCGACCCATTCATGCTGAAACCAATAATAGATTGAGCATGGCTCTACCACCTACCAAAAGTTAAATGGTTCTACCAAATCTAGTTAAATGGGTTGCATTTTTCTCTGAACCGTCTCCATGAAAAATGCTTAGTTTCGTGGTGATTTGTCAAGAGATATTGGTGTTTCACAATCTCAGATATACGAACATATATTTTCATATATATACTAGCTGTATCCGCGACACTGACCACCCGGTATTTAGGAAAAAAAAAACTCATTCAATATAAATGTGGGCGTGTGGCGGGCGCGACTCTGGACACTTCTTCTTTAGTTTATTAATATTTTCGCGAAACAGAATGTTATTTTTCTCAAATAAAAGTTAAACATTATAATATCAGCTATCTGCTAGTGAAATTCCCGTCAAAATCGGTCGAACCGTTTCGGAGATTAGCCGGCACAGACAGAAATATTTTTTTAATTTACTTTTTGTGATAAATTCCATATATACTTTTATATCAATTTAGCAATAAGCTTTTATTATAACAATACAAACAGCAACTTAAATTGTATTTATGTATGTAAATTTATAAAATAGAATTCATCAGTCTCTCCCTAATCTTCATTATAATGTATGTAGATATATATTTTCAAACTATTCTAATATTCATTATTAATCACCATACTTGTATAATTTTGGTATCACATATATATTTATATATATGCATAAAGTAACAAAAAAAAAGTTATGGAATATATCCACCAAATATATTGTATATGCATTCAAACGTTATACAGCGAAGTAAAAAAAAATTGTGGCCAATTCATATGTTAATATTTCTTTATGTAGATAATCTTATCTATATTTTTTTATTTACTTCCTAGAAACTTTATCTTTATCTAAAAATCATTAAGATAACTTAATCTATACCAATATTATAAAGGTGAAGAGTTTGTTTGCTTGAACGCGTTAACCTCAGGAACACCTGGTCTGATTTGAAAAAATATTATATTTTCATATATCCAGGAAGGCTATACGCTATACATCATCATGCGTAGGTGGTAGAGCAACGCTGAAGCTATTATTGGTTTCGGCATGAATGGGTCGGCTCGCCCAGGGTACTACCACCCGGCCCACAGAAAACTTACGTGAAGCAACAATTTGCGTTTCGTTCGGTCAGTGAGAGCGCCGGAAGGCCTCCTCTCCTCCCCCTCCCCCCCTCCCTCCTCCCCCAAACACAGGCTAGCAACGCACTTGCGACTCCTCTGGTGTTGCAAGTGTCTATGGACGGTGATGATCACTTAACATCAGGTGACCCACCTGATCGTTTGTCTCCTATAATATAAAAAAAACCAATAGGAGCAGAGCACCAAAGAAAAATGTTTCAAAATCGTTTATGTCTTAGCGTTAGCACAAAGTAACTATTCCACACGGACGAAGTCGCTGGCAGAAGCTAGTTTTATATAAGGTTATGAAAGTTTTATGAAATTACGACTGGTACAAGTACTATGCTTTCAGCGATAAGTCTTTTCTTGCAGTAAACTGGAGCAAGCGGTGTACTGCTTATATCTTTACTCTGTGTATAAAATATATTGGTAATATAAATAACGACGTAGACGAAGTCACGGGTAACAGCTGGTTCATAATGTAAATACAAAATGTTTAAAACATAACGCGCTGAAGCTGCTAAACGGGGCCAATTTACACTCATATTTTCGCTGTCAATCCGCCCCGGAACGGGGGAGTTGAAAAAGTAAGGATGGGAAGACGAATGCCTGACGTCTAATTGGGCTCAGACGTCGCCTGGGATTAGAGGCGCTCGTTCCATCACTCAGATAGTCGCATTTGTCCGCGCCTCTTGAGCTTGCGATGAACTACATATATAAAAGATGAAATTATCGTTTCCAGCACTTTTATGATTCAACAAATATTAAAATTCTATAAATAATAAACTTATGTTTAAGAAACTATTCAAACAATAAATTCTTGACCAACAAAGATTAAGGTAAGTATTTATATATACTAATATTATAAAGAGGTAAAGTTTGTGAATTTGTGAGTGATATAAGCTATATACTGGTATTAACCCGAAAAATGAAAATATTTTTTTGTGGTAGTCGGATTTGCAAAGTAAGTCGGAGAAAAAAGTGTGTGTGTGTACTTATGTACACGTGTAAGAAGTTATACTTCTTTGGCGTAACAAGATAAAAATTTTTTCAAAAATTTTATCTTTCGGCTGTTTTTTCTACGTTTGTAGAAAAAACGACACTAACAATAGAAAAAAAGGTATTTAATACATTGAAAGTTTTAATACAAAGAAATACAAACAACAAATAGTAAGAAACAAAATGTTGACTATAGCTAACTTCAAGGTGTCGGTTTATCGTGACGGTGTGCGCGCGCATCGTAAAAATTTACTCTCATCATTTTTCCCTAACGCGCCAAAAGAAGTATAACTTCAAAAACGGTTGAACGAAAACGTTTCTTACGAACGCTGCCTTAACGATGAGAGATATATAATTGAGTTCTAGAGAAAAGTTGTAGAGCTTAATAATGCCTAGAAAAAGACATCGATAGCATATATCTAACTTTTACATTTAAGTTACAAAAAGTAGTTTTTTATATTAAAAAATTATCTAAGTCGTTAAGTGATTTTTATTGGTCATATTATGAACAACTGTTATGAATTCTTATCAAAATACATAGCACCTAGTACTAACCGAATCACACTCACAATTTTATCACAAGTAAAATTTTTTACCGCCCAACGAAGTGAGCACGGGTCAGCTAGTCTTAATATATATATTTCTTGTGTGCGTGTGTATGTGACTGAACTCCTCCTAAACGACTGGACCGATTTTGATGAAATTTTTTGTGTGTGTTCGTGGAGATTCGAGAATGGTTTAGATTCACAATTGGACCCGGCAGGTGGCGCTGCGATCGACTTTTAGGATTTTTTTTGTTTTCAAGGCAGGACAACGTCCGCCCGGTCCGCTAGTAATTTATATTTTCATTAATAGATTTGACGCATAATTCACACGATCACATAACTTTACATTGCAACGCTTTGTCTTATTACTTTATTTTTGGTTGGGTCTCTTATCTATACGTACTCATATTATAAAGAGGTAAAGTTTGTGAATTTGTGAGTTTGTGACGTTATAGGGGATAATCTGAGAAACTATTGGTCCGATTAAAAAAATTCTTTCAGTTTCATATAGCCAATTTATCGAGCAAGATTATAATCACTACATAGTAGAAAACAAAGTCGCTTTCTCTGTCCCTATATCCCTATGTATGCTTAAATCTTTAAAACTACGCAACGGATTTTGATGCGGTTTTTTTTAATAGATAGAGTGATTGAAGAGGAAGGTTTATATCTATAACAACATCCATTAAATAGTGGAGAAATACTGTTATTTTTGAGGTTTCTAATGTGATGTTGTAAATAATTACATTTTTTTCGCTTACATTGCAACAAACGCAGGCGGGCCACGGGCAGTAATGAATAAATCAAAACTACTGGATCGATTTTAATCATTTTTTCAGTGAATGACATAGGCTATATATTTTATACCTGTGCGAAGCCGGAGCGGGCCGCTAGTAGGCTATATATCATACGCTAATACCAATAGGAGCGGAGCACCAATGAATAATGTTTCAGAATCGGGAATTTTTTCCTCTTGAGAGTTTCCGCTGCGTATTAGCGTTAGCCCAAAGTAACTATTCCACGCGGACGAAGTCGCGGGCAGAGGCTGGTTTATTTATAAGTATAACTATAGATAGGTGTTTTATGTTTATGTTTATGACTTGAGCGCGAAATAAGTTATGGTTACTTGTATTTTAGCCGGGAAATTTGAAGCCTGGCTGAAAACCACCGCCGTTTTCAAAGGCAGCAGTACGCTCACGCCAGGTCTCATTGTCACACTTTTACTTTTTTAGGTGGTAAAGATACGCTGAAGCTATTAATGGTTTCCACTTGAATGGACCGGCCCACCCGGGGTAGTACCACCCTCTCACAGAAAACCGACGTGAAGTAACAGTGCTTGCATTGCAGTGCTTGCGTTTCGTTCGGTCAGTGAGAGCGCCGGAGACATCGTAACCATCGTTTAGATATTGATCCACTCTATAATCACCTTTTGATACCAAAACCCGCTCGACATGGCGCTTAAACATACAGTCCGGCAAATCTGTAATATGTTTTGGGATATTATTGTAAGACCTAACACTAATACCTAAAAAAACTGTTACGAGTTTGCTGAGTGTGAAACATTCCCAACAGATTCAAAATCAATTCCATACATACAATGTCCATTAGACACTTACACTAGACTGTAAATTTGGATTCGGAAAAAATGAACGTGCAAAATCTCATACATAATCTACGCAACAAGCGTACACCAATTCCCGCTAGTCACAGACGTCCAAACAGCATAGAATCGAGAACTCATGGAAAATGCAACGGTTGAAAGCGGAATGCAATCGGGTTACAGCTTTGGGATGCATTTACAAACGGAATTGTATTCGCAAAAGAGAACAAAGACTGGTTTATAACCTTATGCATTTATAAATTGTATTTGTTTTTTTGTACTAAATATACCGAAATAGTTTTCTTTCTCTTAAGTGGTACATTTTAAATTTAAATTACATTAAATAACGTTTATTATAAGAACACATAAATATTGGTCGATTTGTTTTTATTTAAAATACATGATGATTATATCCAGGCTTGATATTTGGAAAACCCATCACTCATTTTCAAAATTGTGAATTGTGCTATAATGTAAAAGGAATTGTCCTGTTTCACAAATGAAATCACACTACTTTTTTTTATATCATAGGAGGCAAACGGACCGGTGGGTCACCTGATGTTAAGTGATCACCACGGTCCATAGACACTTGCAACACCAGGGCAGTCACAAGTGCGTTACCAACCTGTCTTGAGAGAGAGGGGGAGTAAGGGAAGGGGGAAGGGGAGGGAAGGTGGGCCTCCGGCGCTCTCACTGACCGAACGAAACGCAACAATGCAAGCACTGTTACTTCACGTTGGTTTTCTGTGGGTCGGGTGGTACTACCCCGGTCGAGCCGACCCATTCATGCTGAAACTACTAATAGCCTCAGCGTAGCTCTACCACCTCTACTTTTTAACTGTGTTCACTACTCAAGAATACATTATATAGCCTTGTTATTGATTCTTCGATGAATATGAGGAACTTCAACATTAAAACTTCTAAATGCGTTCATCAAATTAAAGAATACATAATCTTCTTTTAACAGCTAATTATTTTTAATACTATAAAAACAGCATTCCATAATTTCATTAACAAAGGTGTGGAGAGATAGGTTGTTGCCGGTGCGAGAAAATACGATGGTCCGCAGGTTTCAAGATTGCACACCGTTTACAAATTCGGTACTAAAATCCCTTAATAATCTCACAAAATATATTGTGATCAATTTCGAAGAATTAATTAGTCCCAACTGTTTCATGAACAATATATTCCTAAAAATCATGTGATATGTTAACCAATCAATGAGATTCATTTTAAATTACGATCACAGTTTCCACTATTCAGATTTTGCAATTAAAAAAATGTAATTAATTCAACTTTGCCACTACAAATAAAAGAATGTGTAAAAAGCAATGCGTTCAGAACCTTGTTGGCATTGCCTAGACATTGTAGAGCGTCATAGTTAGATAGGTACTCTCCATGGTGGGTCGACCATGAGATAGCTTTGATGAATTGAACCTGCGGACGAGTATATTACCAGATAAGATGAGGCAGGTTATTTTTTCGTTTCTACATGGAATCGAGTAAAATAAGTAGCTATGGTAGTTTTTGCTTGTACGGACAATATATGATAATAATAATAATATAATATTTATTAAAAACAAAGCAAATGACAAGGATAGTTACTTAATCTATGACACTGAATTTAATTGAATAACCTATGTATTAAGTACACTAGTTTATCATCGTACCAATAGTAATTATCGTTGACATCTGTGCCTACTAGTGTTCAACTGTATCACAGATGTCAACGCCCACCGTATGAATTTAAACGCACATACTAGATTTTAATATAATTTAATAAAATACAAAATACTTGTGCGCTAGTTTATGTGTGCGTGTGTTTAAGTGTACGTGTGTGTATGGGTGTGTAGGATGCGGTGTGAATAAGTGTACATGTGTGTGTCTCATTGTACCCAAGGTATATCATGCTGCATATTATGGATTAAGGAGATCTTCAACTTCTGTGTACGTTCAGTCGTAGAGCCACTTACTGATCAATTTTTTTACAGTGTACTTGGGTCGACCAAAATTATAAAAAAAATTGTTAATCTTATTATAGATTCGGGAACCTAGGATACAAAAATGTTGTGCTGCAAGAGCAGTCCGGTGGGGTTCTACTTTAAAAACAAGGCCACGTCTCCGGTTTACATTTAAGGTTCAGGAGAAGGATAACATAGCATGCTTAAATATAGCTGTATGGAGCACAAATAAACCTCTTACAGATAAAACTTTACACTCAGAATATAATGTAGTGTTAGGGTATAGAAAAGGCTATAAGTCTACAATAAACTATAATTAATATTACGTAGAAACAGCGTCCTCTCTCGCAATCTATTTAATATTGCGCTATTGTTATATAAACAATTGAAATTATTATGGCATAACACCGCAATTGTCCCAAACAACCAATTATTATAATGCTGATTGTTCAACTGTATTGTAATTTTTTGTGTGGGTGGGCGATTGAAATTATTTAAATCTAGCGTTATCGTAACCTACATGTTTATACTAATATATGGCTTTAGTATTATCAAATATTCATATATACTTAAGCGAATTTAATTTAAGATTTAGTAAAGAATATATTTCAACCTTTATTCGGCCGATATCAGGCCACCTGAATGGTATTGTGTCGGTCAATAAGATAGGATACATTTTTAGGACTTTATTTTTGGAATCTATTATCTATATAAATGTACTCAAGTAATAATAATTTCGGAAGTAATTTCATAGGAAGTGAAGAATTTCACAATAATCCCTATTTTCAGCTAATAATCTTATGTTCAAAATGTATCGCTGATCGTCTAAAAATTCAACTCGGTTGTTATTCTTGTGAACAAATCCCTACCTAACTACGTTGATACTTCTTCTATTTTAATATTACTACCATTGTCAAGTGAGTATCGATATTACAAGTTTCTTGATATAATTTCAATGAACTAACAAGATGGTGGCCATCTTGTTAGAACTTTCCTTGGAGCTTTGTGGCAAGTCAGAATCCATGCTCCGTGGTATTATTCCCGATTCACTTTGCTTGTGAACAATAATCAAACTATATTACGTAAAGCACCGCCAACATTACACAATATAGAGTCAAATAACACAAGATTATGGTTATAATATAAAGACCACTACTTGGCATTCCAAGATCCCGCCAAAAACTCCTACATATAAACTTATTACCACAATAGATTGTTCTCATTGTATAGGAATAACACATAATTAGTACATAGTAAAAGATGTACAGACATGAGAAAAACAAAATGCATACTCTTCACAAATTGTGCTCCACAATACGTACTTGCGTATCTAATAGAGTTTATATAGGACGAGAGAGAAAACTTTAAAAACTAAGAAAATATTTTGTATACAATGAAAAACACATGATCATAATTTATTGGTATTTTTTTAGGCATCTAATAAATTATATAAATTCGTGTCTATAACCTAAAGGAGTTTCAACATTTGCTTGTTTAACAGGTAACAGATTTTTCGATCGAACTGCTTGCAGCTTGCGGTAATAGTTGAGTTTTAGAAATCGTCACGTAAGAAAAATAAAAAGAAAAAATAAAAAGAAAAAAAAGAAAAAAACGTTTCTTACGAACGCTGCCTTAATTATGAGATATATATGATTGAGTTCTAGAGAAAAGTTGTAGCTTGATAATGCCTATTACCGCCCAACGAAGTGGGCACGGGTCGGCTAGTAAATTATAAAGGAATATAAGTACCGTTTCAGAACAATAATGATACTATTTATTTAACACTAGTGGTCCGCCCCAGCTTCGCACGGGTGCAGTGTAGATATCCATTTTAATGAAATACTGGTTAGGGAAGTTTTGATCTACATAACATGTACAACGTATGTAATTGGATAAGGAATAATACTGTATTGTATAAAATAGCTTGATAAATAACACATAATTATTTTTGTAGCAATATAAAAATGGTTAACCTTTAGAAATAAATATATACAATCGTAGACTTTTTTATCGATCCTTTTAAGATATACAATTCCGTAGTACGTTGATTCAATCTATCTCGTAAGGTTTAGCCAGCGTTTGCGATTTAAGCGCACAAAAATATGTTTGTTAGGACATTACATTATACATCTTTGCATTTTTTGGCTGTTCTGTACTATAATTTGTATGTATTCCAAAATCAAAAATACTTTATTCGATTTAGGTCCTAAGAAGGCACTTATGAACGTCAAAACTACCACCGGTTCAGAAAACAACCCAGCCATCGAGAAGAACCGGGAAGGAACTCGGTCTGGTTTATCTTTTTAACAAATATATATAATATATTAAGTAAATGTCACAAACGTTTTTAATGGATGCACAGAGATGAGTTAATTCCAGACATTACCATCGTTCACATATTGATCCACTCTATAATAGCCTTTTTACACCAAAACCCACTTGACATGGTGCTTAAATTCGCAGTCCGGCAAATCGGTAATATCCTTCGGGACTTTGTTGTATAGTCTAACACTATTATGTATAATATTTCTGGAGGGCACTCTGCATTCGATTCTCGTTATAAATCCATAAAAAAAAATAGGTGATTAATATTTAATCTAATTATCTTGAAAAATACAAACATTATGCACAATCCTCCACGCGTGTACATTAAAGCACAATGTCAATGACCGTCGGGTGATTTCACTTTCATTTGAAAGGAAACGTAGGATCGTCAGGAACCAAATATAAGGATTTATTGGCCCTTTTACTATCGAAAGTTATTAACTCCGGGTCGCCCATTGTAGTTTTTGGCACTGGTTATTGCACTTAGGTTTATAATTTTATTTACACGCTTGTAGCTATACTTTTGAAAGTCTTAGAACAAACTTTAGGTTTTCTTGGTTGTTTGTTAGTATTTGTTTTAATATTATTATTTTATAGATTAAATGTGACCATGAAGTGTCATATCCTAAAATAATGCGAGTGTCTAACCTTTCATCTATTATAATTAAGTCTTTGTGACTATACAAAGAGTAATCGCTTCCCTGTTTCGTAAGAAATTGTGGTATGGAACTCTTATGATCCAACCATTTTGGAGATAGCACTATAAACGAAGCCGCGGGTAACAGTTAGTCTAAAATAAAGTAGCCTATGTTACCTTCTATAATTTCAGCTATCTGTCAGTAAAATTCCCGTCCAAATCGGTCCAGCCATTTCGGAGCTTACTCGGAACAAACAGACAGGCAGACAAACATTTTAGAAAAGACATTTCATATCCAATCATTAAAAATATGTTATTTTGATATTACATGCAGACTTCATTTTTATTATATGTGGGTATAGATATCTCCTGGCGAAGGTAAAAAATATATATAAATTACTGCAGCGTGAAGTACTTAATTAAATTACCACTAATATAACATAATTTTAATTAACCGCGTAAATTAGTAACGATGATTATACAGCGTGCATTTTTTAAACAAATTGAATATTTATTAAAAACATACCAAATTAACTAGCAATTTATACGAACTAGAAAACAATTTAGCTCAGGTTAAAGAAACGATAACCGTAAGATTTATTCAAATACGCACTTAATAAATTGATAACTTAAAATATATATAGGTCTTAATTTCATATGTTTTTAAATTGATATTTATATGTAATTCATTAGGTATGTAATAATATTCTATTATAGTAATGCATTAATTCATTAGATAAAGAAGATTTTTTTAACTAACTACGAATATATATTTCATCATAATTATTGTTATAAAGATAGCAGTAACAATAAGGCCCATTAAATGTTTAACGTTGAAAATCACGTTAAGCCGTCATTCTTGTTATGACCATTCGATGTTTATGACAAATATAAATGTCAATATGTTAATTACATTTTTATAACTTTGGTGAGAAACAAAGGATACTAATGTTACTACTATACTAAGAACACTAGTTACATAAACTATATTAATAGCGATCTCTAAGAAAAATATTCAGAAATATAAATAGTTGCTTTTAATTGTATGTGTTTAAGAAATAAATAAATTCTTTATTCATATTTCATGGGTGTATGCTAATTTATGTTCACAATGTCGAGCAAAAAAGCGGCACGGCCGTTCTATTCTTTTCTGGAAGCAATTCATGCCATTTTTGACCCCGTATAACTTCGTTGAGGATAAAACTAGAAGTCTGAATTTTCAGTAACCAAGCAGGCATTGTATAAAGACGGTATATTTGAAATGTCGTTTAATTTGAACCAGTAGTTTAAGAATTATAACTGGTCAAAATTCCTAATTTTGTCATTCACTGACTGACCGATCATCAAAGCTCTAAGGCACTTCTAACAGACATAGAAGCTTCAAATTTAGAATACAATTAGTGTTTAGTGTATAAATCAAGGAAAAAAATCAATCTATTTTATTTAAACCATAAAAAAAATTTAAAATTGAATATGTTAGGTTAGCTAATTATGTAATAACTTAAGACAGAAGGTTACTTAAGTAGGGTCTTAATAAAGTAAGTATTATACCTACATATATCTAAACGTATATAATAATGTAAGTCATTATGGTTAAGCAGTAGTCAAAATTTAACAGACAATTACAATAAATAAGATATTCCATAATTAATCAGCAAATGAAACCATTTTCAGCACCAGTTACTATCCAAATCTAATATTCAGAAACGAATATCTTATCCTTTTTTAAACGTATATAAGTTTTAGCTTATAACACCTTATGTAATGTTGTATGACGCTGTGGTCAGCTGCCGGAACCCACTAACAGGTGCCTTGAGACAGATCTTCAACTTGGAGGTGGTAGCTAGCCAGACGGACTTAGATAAAACCCTGTTGATGTGTGCCCCGTGTTTCATCACGATATTTTTCTTCGCGGAAAGTTCCGACTTAGTTGCAAGGATTCGTGACTTCGAGATTCGAGTAATTCAGTAACTAATTGTATATTTTAATTTTCGATGTAAGCATATCGATTTCAATTCCCTATTTGACCTTGCAATTAATAATAAACTGACATAAAATAGAGTATAAACAAGTCACATGAAATACTAAAAGCCTTTGCACGCAATACAATCAAATTCTTTTGTAAACGCCTAAAATTATAAGCGTGGGATGACGTGAGCTATTAACTGCACGCTCGCTCATTTGGCTCATTAAAATTTTGTCCCTTCGCTGTCAGCGCTCGTACCGATATAGGGTTGCATATTACAAGCTAATTTTGAATAATCTCGTGGCAGCTATTCTGTTTATGGTGAATTAAAATTGGAATGTTTACGTCGAATTACGTAACTTCTTTGTGTGTATTATTTAGAATTTTGTACCTGGTCTGTAAAAAAATCACTTTTAAATAGTTTCTTGGGCTCTCATTTTGCCCACAGTTCCAGTATTCTATACCTATATCTTCATTAGTTTTTGTCTACATTTTTACTTACTTTCATTTGCTTTAAGTATGGCATGTAAGCTTTTACTAAATTATATCAGTATTCAGAGTTAGTGTCATTATAAAATTAGACCAATATTTTGAATAGAGTAGAAGCATACAATTGTATTCTTTAATACCTCGATGTGCCCTAAGATGGTAAATGCGCTAAACCTGATAGGGATTGGCTCTGAAGTGCAACTGCTAGAATACAATAACAGGCAGTTGATCACAGATTTTTAAGTCGAGAGTTGAATTTGTGAGGCGCACATGCCGGCCGGTACACATGTATGTCTTACGAATTCTTATATGTACATATAATTAACTTACACATATTCTCGGTGTTGCATCCAAGACAAAAGCCCAAGCCGAGGTTCGGCCACTTTGGCATCCTTGCACTTGTTGCCAAGCGGCAAATGCTTTAAGCGCTCGCCGTAGTAGTCCGGTGAAGCTGTGAAGGCCCGCTAACACACTAGCGTAGTCAGTACAAAAAAAAACTGACGGGTGGTAAATTAGACCACGCGGAGTTGTAAAAAGCCCTACCTCCGTGCTACAGTTTCAAATGAGCCATCATCGCTCCAAAACGTTTACACAATATTCAAGTTCTATAATTCAATTTTTAACTCATAAAATTTAGGTAAATATTACAGAAAACCACTTAACGCGATCCGAACCAATCTTTCTGAAGAGAAATATGTATATAGCAATATAATAATTTATGTATGTCCGTGTCCCAGTGGGGAGGTTTCTCTCGTATATTTACACGTTTGAAATATGACTGCATTTATGGCATCTCACTTTATGGATTGCCAATAAAATATGTTTATCATGATATTTTATATGTAAGTATTGAACTGTATGATCAACAATTTGTATAGAATATTCATATTAATAAAGTCGTGATGGTCGAGTGGTTTGTCCGGTCGAATATGAATTCTATGTACGCAGGTTGAACCCAGTCATATTGCAAATAACTTTTCGGAATTTACGTACATTTATCAATTTAAATTGGTAAAACTATCGGCTGACGGTGAAGGGAAACTTCGTGAGAAAACCTGAATATGTGTAATATTCTTGTAGCACCATCGTATGTGGGAAAAAATAGAACTGTGGATTTATTGGAGTTTGATATCGACAATACTAAACTAGGCTGCGTCCTGCGGTACGTGTTTATTATTATTTCTTGTAAAAACTATTTGTTATATTAGATAGCTGGTGTGTATTGGATGAATGGGTGTCCTATAAAGAAATATAACCCGTGTACAAACATCTACACTTAGTAATTGTAATAATAGCGATCGATTAAGTAATGTATAAGATTATGTATTACAATGCCATCTAGTGACAATTCGTAGTATCACGAACGTTCCGGTTGTGAAATGAGCTTCCTGCTGAGGTTTTTCCAGGGGACTACAATATGAAGTTCTTCAAAAGAAAATAAATAGGTCATTGAAGGGTCGGCAACGCGCACGTGAGTCCACCATACATATGCTACGGTGACTGCTTAGCGTCGGGGCAGCCCGCATGATTGTTTGCTAACTTTGCTACCATAGCGGTATAAAAAAATGTGTCATCTAAATTACTTCCAATATTAATATTGTAATTACATTATTATTTGTCCCAACATGGTATAATAGAGACTGGCTGTATGTGTAATCGTTTACGATACTAATATCGATTAAATAAAATCGATTACGCTCCTAAACATAATCGTGTTGGAAACGAGCGTAAAAAAGTGATAAATAAAAAATAAATAAGACGACATCGTACGTCAACGCCGTAGCTGCAATACTTATTCCGCTTAGAGCCACTCAAATTTTTATAGCGACCGCGAAGTGTCGGAAAATCATCGATACACTAAAACACATGTGTAATATTCCCCCCTTGTAGGCTCACCCACATTTCCCGCGGGCAGGGCGTACCGTTATGAAAATTTGACGTGCACCATGCGATGATACGTGGCTCACCCTTATAGTCCAGAAGCCGCGAATGTCTAACAATACGTTATCGTTTCAGAATATGCCTTGTAAGGATTTACATATATGACAATACATATCGAAGTATCCATTTCGCTGTATGTATTGATTGAAGTGAAACTTCTTATGGGAGGGCTTTGAAATTCTGATTCGCAAACTTTTTGTGTGACGAAAAATGTTGGGGGTTAATACTGTGTCGGGTAGAGTGTTGGAAACACCAGTTCTGGTCCGATTACCGAAGTTAAGCAACATCGGGCGTTTGCGGTACTTTGATGGGTGACCGCCTATGAACACCACATGACGTTGGTTTTTTTTGTGTTTTAAAATGAAAATGGTTCCGTGTAATACGAAAATTTGATTTTTATTGTGTGTTTTTACGAGACACCCTGTTTTTTTTTAAACAATGTCACTGGTTAGATGAAAGACAATACGTTGTGGCATTAAATTCGCTAGTGTAGCGATATAGCGTTAACTTAAGACTTACTAAAACTTAGCCAGAGAATAGACGTATTATTTCAAGAAGAACTTAATAGATATAGACTATATATATAGAAACTAGAATATCTACTATTAGATATAACAAGAACTATAGATAGATTCAGCGGTCTTCGAGTTACAAGCGCACGTTTGGCTACATTATATGGCTAGATGTGTTATGAAAGTCAGAAAGTCATGTAACCAAGTTAAGTTTTGAGTATGGAAGTGGTAGGATATAGGAGTAGAGGAAGACTGAAAACGGTGTGGATGGATTGTGTGAAAAATTACGTGTGTAAGGCGTGAATATTAAGATGACATCTGTTAGGGCAGAGTGGGAAAGGAAAACATGTTGTGCCGACTCTACTTAGATGAGATAAGGGTAAAATGATAATGATTAGTACATTGCACGCATCCGAAGCCGGGACGGGTTGATAGTGCATAATAACATTCACTATTCCAAATAATCATGTTTATAATTTTATAATTGTATCAAAATACTAAAAAAAGATTAAATTATTTTAAACGCCGCATTCCGTTTTACAAGCTCGGATGGCGGCTAATGAATACAAACAAACTATTGTAAAACACCAATTATATATAGCTATTAATTATGCTGTTCTCATTTGACGGCCGCTATCAAAGGGACTTCTAATGAAGACGCCAGAATGCTTATTTAATAAAATTATAAGCGAACCGTTTAACGCTACAGCTGTGTGTCTGTTTATTGTTTCACTAGCTAATACTCGCGGTTTTGTCTATGTTGTTTATTATCCCAGTATATTTTAAGCATAAGGAAAAAAAAATCTTATGACACGGGGTTCTTCAAACAAGGCGTGAAGAGGCACATGTGCAAGTCGGCATGATAGCGACGACTGCCGTTGTTTATCAATTAATCTATTTAACACCGACATTCGCCGTTATTTATGGACTGTACTGTACTTTCCATCAGGTACCGTCCAGTCATTTTGCCGAATCAGTTTAAAAAATAATAAAAAAAACGGTAAAAACCGCCACGGCAAGAGAACATGCATCGATGATTACTACAGTGCATATTAAAATAGTAGTTTCTTAAAACTTTTATAACTTCTATAACTATCTTTTATAACTATCGTGATATTTTTAAATGAGCGGCAACTTGATAATGGAAGAAGCAGAAGTTGCTTATTTGCCTCAGCATGCCTAAAAATCAGAGGTACACACATGGTGGTAGAGTTTTATTTTTTCACTTTATTTTCAAACTTAGTTAATTTAGTTTAGCCGAGTTGACAGAAACAGAATACATGATTGAGTTCGTGAGATATACATGGGCATCTCACCAATTTTAATATGTATGATTACTAGAGTTTAATGAGATACGCGTTGTTGCATCCGAGGCAACAACCCAAGCCGAGGTTTGGTCACTTTGGCAACTTTGAGCTCGTTGTCGAGCGGCTGAGCGTCATAAGTGCACGCCCCATTAGTCCGGTGAAGTAGTGAATGTTTGTCCAGCTAATAGCGTTAAACATTCGAAAAACAAATCGAAAGGTTTAAAAAATTATTCACCCATTAGAGTGTTACCCACTGATTATTCGAATTTTAATTAACCGACTTTATGTACGTGTGCACTGTACATGATAGGATTTCCCATTGATAATATCTTAGTAATTAACCTATTTTAACTATAGATACCAATGGCCACTATATATCAATTATTAATGACGCCTTTTCTGTTGTTTTACAATACTTTTAAACTGTTATTAATTATTCTGCTGTTGCTTAATTACTGTTTTAAATTTATTGTATTAATAACACGATAATAAAATGAGTAATGCTTGTTCGTATCGAGACTTTAAGTGTGTGTGTGTGTGTGAAATGCTTTCACTTTCACGTTTATTGGTTGTCGCATAATGCTTACTTACTTGTTCACGCATTACAATAATACCGTTTGACCATTGGCGTTCTAACTAATAATATAAATGAAGATATATCTATTTGTTTGTTACTCTTTCGTAAATACTTAACTGGTCATCATTACATTTTGTATATAGGAAAAAGAACATGAAATATACCCTATATTTCATTCAGAACAAATGCACCGGGTTCAAGGATAGATCAAATTAACGCGAACGTAGCCGTGACCGAAAGCCAGTCGCGCTAGTAGCAAATAGTGTTAATAACATACTACAATTATAAAAAAAAAATTGTAATAATAATATCATTTATTTCCGACTCATCGTTACATTCATATCTGTGGGTACAATTACAAGTTTAAAAATGAGTGTTAGTAATAATAAAAAAACAGAAAAATAAATTATAAAGAAAAAAGTATTGTGTGGTTTTATGAAACCACGGTAAAAGTGAAACTTTTTTTCACACTATAGACATTTAACTAATAATAGCTAACACACACGGCAGCTCTCAACTATACAAATATGCCCGCGCCAAGCCCACTTTATCTCTCCCCCCCGCCCAACCACCACGCGACATGTTTGCATGTCTGTGTGTTGACACAGACGAAAAAGTTTGAGACGATGTAATAAAAGTTTTACTTTAAAACACAGAACACAGGGTATAACATTAATTGGCAGGTCCGAGTGGACCCTCCGGTAATGGTGAAAATTCACTGTACGACTGCATGTAGCCGTATCCAGCTTATATATAATTTACAAGATTTAGCTGGATCTCGAATGAATCTGCTGAAATACACCTAAAAAGGTGCTCGGTGACAGATTTTTAAATTGATGCTATGGATTCCTCACGATGATTTCCTTCATCGGAACCTCTGAGTCAGTTGTAACGCTGTATCCGAACACTTCATCGCTCCATTCTTCATTCTCTTTGTCACAAGTACCTAATGTTGCGAAGCCGTTACGAATAAAGGCGAACAATCTAGGTGAGAGACAATAAAACACTAACAAACAACACAGATTTCTAAACGACTGTGCGAGAAAAAAATCGATAATGAAACTGGACGACAGTAATAGTGTCCAAAAAGGTGGGTTCGAGTAAGAATTTGCGGTCAGAATAATGAGGGGAAGGCGGAAATGGCATCGTCGATTATGGTCTACACCGCGTCGCACGACACCGGCTAGCTATTATCCTGCCTATTGAATCAGCAAAACTTATGCTAGTTATCCATCCTAACGACAATATAGAAAGCGTTTTCTAAGCCAGTCTTGAAAATCTATCGCCAACAACCTATAGGTGTGTTCTGACAGCTACACTTGAAAACCAGTCTCTCTATATATTTTAGTTTATTTTTGAATACCAATCATCTCGACCATTACTGCCATTGTCGAGTAGTTAGTATTTAGTTATTTACTTGGAAATCCAACAGTATATTATGCTTTTATAGAATAACTTATGTAACGATTAAAGCCAAGACAGGATTTTTCAATTACAGGAAGTGATACATAATAATATTTATAAAATTAGGCTAAAGAAAAGCATGTATTCTTTACTTACGGTGTGTGTGTGTGTGTGTGTGTGCGTGTGTGTGTGCGTGTGTGTGTGCGTGTGTGTGTGTGTGTGTGTGTGTGCGCGCGTGGTGTGTGAGTAAGCGTGTGCGCTAGGGTGTCTGTGTTTTTGTGACTCCTGTGCGTGCTTTATCCTTGATAATATATTATTCAATAATTTTCAAAAATTGCAAAATTCCGCGATGTAATTTTATGTTACTTTGTAATGTATTCCGTGAATTACAAGTATCTTATGACAATTTCCATGTTCTGACAAGACGGTGGTCACCTTGTTAGAACTTTCCAGGGAGTGTTTGCGGCATCTCATAACACGTTGTACCTATTATTTTCCATCCATTTCACTTGTGCATGATGAACAAACCGTATTACGCAATGCCACGAATATTACAAAATATAGAGTCAAATAACACAAGATTATGGATAAAATATAAAACTTACTATATGACAGCTTAAAATCATCAATCGTCAAGAAGTCCCACCTCAAGGTTTATCGTGTTTACCTTCTTAGGCCACATAATTTATCATCAGATGAGATTATTCCCAAGCGCTAAAATCTTATATAGAAAAAAAAAAACACCAGAAATGTTACTTCAATATGTTTATATTTAATCTAGCTGATACCCTAGCGGTGTTATTAAATATACATTAAAAATGTTTAGTGATAAGGGAAAAAAAAACAACTATATTTTTCAAAGGCCATGAGAACCGGTATCTATGAAGAGTTAGGTAGTCGCTGATTAAACGTGTTCCATTAAATAATTTTTTTTATAATAAAAGCCTGTTAAAGATAACTGATGTTATTGTGCGAATAATAGGGGACATTTGCAGTAAACATTTGCAGGTGATCGCATAAAAAACGTCTTAAGGGTACCAAACCAATCGGAAGTCAAGTGCCCTTAATCTGTTATTTTATAATGATCCGTGTCATTATAAAATACTGGGTGTTAAAGATATACATACAAATTTGGATATATTTGTTATTATAATTGATTGTTTACTACAAATTCAATTGATTATGGTCAACGTATTAGGTATGATCAATATATTATGAGCTGATAATTGATAGGGTCTCGTCTGCGTTGTCCTTTATCTTAACAATATATTTTATGTATAGAGAAAATTAAAAAGAAAACGAGAAACAAAAATGCATATTTTTTTAAATTTAAAACTACCAAACATATCGCGGCATAGTATTATGACCTTTCTATACGCAATTTTACGTAAATGGTTCTAGGCTACTTATATTCTTGATTACATAGACTCTTTCCCATTATTTTTAAGCCCAACAAAGCAGGCGGGAATCAACCAGTATAATGTAATACAAGATACTACAAAACTAAATGCTACTGAGCAAACGTGATTGTATGTGTTTATAATCTTGTTGTGTTTTGTCATATGTATTTGTATGCGTGTATTATAGTGTACATTCACACCACTACGATTTTGGAAAATTTAATTTTAATTATATGTATGTCACTAATCGTAATGCCTATCTTACTAGCTTCTGCCTGCGACTTCTTCCGCGTGGAATAGTTACTTTGAGCTAACGCTAACACGCAGCGGAAGCTCTCAAAAGGAAAAGAAAACGATTTTGAAACATTCTTCATCGGTGCTCTGCTCCTATTGGTTTAGCGTGATAGGAGCCTATATCCTTCCTCGATAAATGAGCTACCTAATACTGAAATATTTTTTCAAATCGGACGAGTAGTTCCAGATATTACCCCCAACAACTTCACAAACTTTACCTCTTTATAATATTAGTATAAACTATGTTGGATAATATAACCTCTAATTGAAAATGTTTAATAATTTAAACGAAACTTTCATTCGCAACCAAGCCAAATGAAATTTTTGAGATAAGTATCAAAAACGTTATGTACAGTACGCGGTTTTGTTAAATTTACCGGTTTATCTCATAATACCGGTTTTCTTGAAGTATCGGTTCTAATTATAACATCGGTTAAATTTATCCAAAACTCTCGCGGTTAAATAGTTTGTGTCGAAACATATCCTTTATTATCCAATGTTCTATTTAGCAATATTTAAATAACATCAATCGATATAGAAAAGCTATGTGACCTAGGTGACATATTTGTCCGTAACCGGTTAATTTGAATCGTGTTTAACCGGTCTTCATATCGATAATCTTTACGGTTTTTTTATCCTTGTTTAATAATCATGTAACTAAACGTTACTACCGGTTTCTGAATAACTGTTACGAGCCTAAATCCATAAAAGACGTCATCATCTCGCAATAAACGACAAGAATATTATGAAATTATAATGAATGTGTAAAATATTTGTTTAGTATGGATATTCTGTGAATACGATTCTGTTTTTATTACCCAATCTTTATGGGTTTTTAATTAATGCAGAAATTTAATTTTCAAATTTTCTTCATATCCCATTATGGTAATGGTAAACTAGTAAATACAGACAACATAAGGAATTTATTGTTGGCGATGTTAATAAATATACATTAAAAAACTTTTTTACTGATAAAGCAAAAATAATAATAATAAAAAATAAATAAATTACCATATATTTCCGAGGTCATGAAAACCGGTATCCATCAAAGAGTTCGATAGTTCTGGATTAAAGTTGTTTGCTTAAATAAATATGTTTTTTTAACAGCCTATTGAAGATAACCGACGTTATTCTGCCAATAATGGTAAAACCTTTGCAGGTGGTCGCATAAAAAACGTCTTAAGGGTACCAAACGCCCCCAATCGGAAGTCAAGTGACCCTTAATATGTTATTTTATAATAGCCGTGTTAAACACTAGGTGTTAAGCATATACAAACAAATTTACGTATATTTATGATTATAACTAATTGATTACGGTCAGTATCCGATGATTTACTAGCTGATCTAATTAGTTTGCGTTGTTTATTATTGTAACAATTTTTTTTTGTAAAAAGGAAAATCATTAAAAAAAATAAAAAGCAAAAATATACCCTGCTTAGATAATGTCTTTGTAACCAATATTGTAAATTTATTTTATCTCCCCTGCGCGTGTGCCACATCGCTTGCCCCATTTCTCTATCGCGTGAAAACACTGAATACGTAGAGCGTATACAGATTGTAGTTCGCAGTCCGGTGAAGCTGTTAAGGCCTTGCTAGGCCAATGGCGTAGTCAGTTGGAAAAAAAAAACCGATTGTAGTTTCTTAAATGTACTAACTTTATATTACAAGACGTGATCATTTCTTTCTCATATAAGGACAAAGTGTCTAAGAAATGTCACAAAAAAAAGATCAAAAACTATCCAATAATCTTTATGTGACCCGCGCACAATGACAGATCTCTATCATTTCATTTATAGGTATTTATAGCTTAATAGGTGTTACAGCATACTATATAACCCCACATTTACAAGAAATGCAAGACTGAAGATATCTCTGGACCATTCTGGAATTCTTTCCAAACATCGTCATAAATTTATTGTTACAATAGATGAGTCATCATGGCGTGGAGAAAAGGAACGCAAAAGTTACCTTATTTACATTATCTTATCGCTTCAACAATTGTATGCAAAAAATAGGGTTTTAAAAAATAGCACGTTAAGAATCTTTCGCATCTCTATAATTATGACAGCTTTCCAGAGATTTCCACCCTCCATTTTATATAAGCTCGCCACAGAGCTACTTAGGACAATTCTTTTTTGAATATCGCATACGAAAACAAGCAAGGTAGAAACTGGGTTATAACCATAGAGAATAACAAGGTATAATAGTAAGTTTATTACACTTTTATTACTGCGAATATTAACACAAGGGGTATTATTAATATTGTATCATTCTGGGATTTAAAAAATGTTCAGATTAACATAGTTTATTAATTACATCGATTTCACATAAACTGTACCTGAAGGTTTTCTCTATACTAATATTATGAAGCTAGAAGGTTTGTTTGTTTGGTTGTAAGTGCTCATCTCAGGTACTGCTAGTGCGATTTGAAAAATTTGTTCAGTGTTAGATAAGTAATTTCTCGAGGAAGGCTATAGGCTATATATCATTACCAATGACCAATGAAGAATGTTTCAAAATCGGGGTAATTTTTTCCTTTTTAGAGCTTTCGCTGCGTGTTAGCTAACCAAAGTAATAATTCCAAGCGGACGAAGTCGCGAGCAGAAGCTAGTAGTAAATATAAAGTTTACTACGCTATTCTATAGTGGTTGGTTAGTAATAATACAATTTATTTTACGTGAATGAATTTTATAAGTTTAGTCAGTGTATATTACCTCTAATTTCAATACGACATTAAAGTTGTTAAATCGAACTTATACCACACA
This sequence comes from Antheraea yamamai, assembly GCA_036509395.1. Lineage (NCBI taxonomy): Eukaryota > Metazoa > Arthropoda > Insecta > Lepidoptera > Saturniidae > Antheraea > Antheraea yamamai. The sequence continues at coordinate 8,372,638 of AP028449.1, read as the reverse complement.
AGATCTGTAATTTAATCTTCGGCGCCAATTTTTTTTATAACAGCTTCCGACATATTTACGGCCTTTTGTCTCAATTACAAGCGACCGCACATCTCTCTGACGTGGAATTGGTCGCAAAAAAACGAACCGGAAGAGAACAGACACGCTTTTATATGCTTCGATTTGATTTGAAACATTTGTATTGTACTAACTTAGTTTTTATTAAAATTCATAATATGATAGAAGTTTGTCATTGTAAACGCTTCGTGCAATAACTACTGAAAACATTTCGATTCTTTTTGTGTTTTACTTATTAGAACATTTGGTCTTTGTTTATAAAAATGTCATGATATTTTCATTCAACATAAAGTCATTACATTTTAAAGAAATTACGATTATTATTAGTACACCGCGTTCTAGCGGTGTGATGCTAAATAGGTAGGTGCTAGTAAGATAGTAAACGATACAATAAAGTCCCGAGTATCTGCAGATGGTAAAGCCACGCTGAAGCTGTTAATAGATTCAGCATGAATGAGTCGGCTCGCCTGGGGTACTACCACCCGACCCACAGGAACACCGACGTGAAGTAACAGTGATTGCATTGTTGCGTTTCGTTAGCTCAGTTAGAGCGCCAGAGGCCCACCTTACGTCTCTCCCTCCCTCACCCCAAAACACAGACTGGCAACGCACTTGCGACTCTCCTGGTGTTGCTAGTGTTTATGGACGGCGGTGGTCACTTAACATCAGGTGACCCGCCTGTTCGTTTGCCTCCTATGCTATAAAATATATATATATATATATATATATATATATATATATATATATCAGTCAGTTATCTAAATAAAACTGGATGTTGGTATATCCGTGATCGATAAACTCGAATAAAGACTGACCGATCATTATGTAATTTGGAATACTTAAGTATTGTTTCATGGAGAAATACTTTATTGTCATTCATTTTAATACAACACGTCATTATTTTATTTTATTGGTATTAAGTTTTATATAACAAACTAACGCGGACGTAATCGCGGGTGGTAGTAACAATATAATTATTTTTTATTCTTATCTTCACACTAGCAACTCACCCCGGCTTCACATGGGTTTACTAAAGAAGAGATTAAGGCCAAATCTTCCCTTTATGGCTGTATAATGAAATCACACAGTCACTTTTGTATATGTAGATTTTTTTACTCGAAATTGCCACTTTCATTAGCAGTAATACTTACGTAACACATGAATGAATCCTTAGTAAAAGATTCACCACGTATCTATACCTATGTCTGATAGAATAAAACTTTATGTCTTTCCCCTATAAAGTTTTGTAGATACAATACAATCAACGTTCGAATATAATTATTTTATTGTAATTTATTGTACCAGAAACGATTTTAGGGGAACCGATTTCGTGTCAGAACATAAAATAAAATAAAAAATACATCCCTAGTCGAACTGACCGACACGGCGCGGCGCGTCGGCGGTCCGATGCGACAAATTACAGTGAACTGGGTCGCACACCTTCAATCTCAGCTCACCGCTATCGACGGAACGCAAGAAAAAAAAGGAATAGTTTCTCGCATGTGTCATCACACGCGAGGGGATAATTGTTAAAGGATATTCGCAACCGTACTTTAGTTTTTTTTTTATATAAAAAATGCGGAAACAAACGTTTTATGAGAAAATTCTCTGTTCTACAAACTTCACAAATGTTATCTTAATCGCTGAATTATTATTTAAAGTCACTTTTAATCCTAACTATATCATAAGATGTCTCATAAATGGCGTCACGTTTTAATTTTGATAATAGCTTATCATCACTTTTATTCAACATGTATTAACGGAGCCACAGCAACACGTGGCAGAGTCAGATAGTACTGGATATATAAACATACAGACTGTTAAAAAAATATTAAAATATTTTTAATTTTAAAATTAAAAAAATATATTTTTTTTTTTTTTTTACACTTCTAACAACGTTACATAGGAGCAAATTCATCTGATCTAAATTTTCGGCAACTAGGATCGTTACAATTGCAATTAATTGGTGACACCGTGAAATAAGGAAAATCGTTTACTCTTTACCATTTTAGTGCTAAAAATAGAACTATACATTCCCTCAGGATTTAACCCGTGTCCTACCGTCGGAAAAGTGTTTTGTCCAGAATTGGAATATGTAAAAGCTGGGATTACTTATAAATACGTTTCTAAAACGGTCATTTAACGACAAATCATTCAGATTAGTTCTGTCAGTTTTACATACAGCGTGGATAATGGATATACAAATAGATCTAGGTGTTATTTAAAAAAAAGTAAGTCATATATCATCATCATTATCAGTCTGTAAGATACCCACTGCAGGGCCATAGGCCTCTTCCCGAAGGAAGTTATGCACATAATCACCACGCCAGCCCACGACGTATTGGCGATTTTAAACTCTGAGAAATCCACAGTTCTATATTTTACCCACATACAAGTACTACAAGAACATTTCTCAGGTTCTGGTTTCCTCTCGATGTTTTCCTTCATCGTCAGCCGATAGTGTTACCAATATAAATTAGTAAATTCACGCGAATTACGAAAAATTCGTTGGTTAGTCGAAATAATATTCCATCGGTCAAACCACTAGGCCGCCACGATTTCCTTCCGAAGTCATATATGCAGAGCATAAAATTAAAACATGGTTTATGTGATACTGTGAATTAGAATGTACATTGATTATTAATTTTAAGCTTCATTAAAATCTCTTGTCATTTAAGTTACCTTATTTTATAGGAGTATATTGGTTTGTCGGTAATAATTTACTTGATATCCGTAACATTTTTATATAACAGGGCCCCGGCGGACGTTCCCCCCCCTTTATAATAAAAAATATAAACCCCAAAAATCCCCCCCAGCCCCCCCCCCCGCCCCCTATTGTGAATCTAAACTTTTCTCAAATCCCCAAAAACACACAAAAAAAATTTCAAAAAAATCGCTCCATTCTTTTAGGAGGAGTTCAGTCACATACACACGCACACAAGAAATATATATATTAAGATTTGACACACTTCGTTTTTACATTATTGTCCTTACGTCAGACTATGCTTTATTAGACATAATTACATCTTCTTATAGGTAAGTAAAATGAAAAGAGGTTTACCGTTGTGCTCGCATCATTCATAAACAACTGGATACGACTTCGATTTTTTTTTATTTGACTTCATTGGCACTTACACAAAAAAAGTTATCTATCAAGATAGCCTCCTTTATATATAGTTATTAAAGTTTTAAGAAATTACAATCATTATAGGCTCTACACTTTTTTTTTTATTTTTTTTTTTTTTTTTTTTTTTTTTTTTTTTTTTTTTTTTTTTTTTTTTTTTTTTTTTTTTTTTTTCTTTTCTTTTTTTTTTTTTTTTTTTTTTTTTTTTTTTTTTTTTTTCAAAAAAAAAACCCATTCAGCGATGTGTGTTTTCTCGCCGTGGAGAAGTGCAGAAGCAGCGTGGTGGTTTGTTTTTTTTAATAGGAGCTGATTCAACAGTACTCGCTGAACAAAAGCATAAACTTTTGTACCTTAACACCACTTTCCTTGTCAAATTACCTTGGAAAGTGTACTTTTTATAAATATGTTGTCTGGTCCGTGCTTATACCCTAGCTAAATTTAGAAGACTATTTCATAAAGCGCTCTAATCATTAATAGGTATAAGCCTTAACTATTATCGTAAACATCTGTAGTTTAAATATCACTCGGGAATTTACATACACTATCAAATTAAACTATATACTTATGAGTGCACTCTTATAACAAAGTTAATGTTAAAATGTAAAAAAAAATTACTCACCATTCAGTCTATCTTTAACCACTTGGTGAGCAAACGCCGCTGCAGCTGCCTGCCTCATCGGATCCAAGGCGACTCCCCAAGCTCCAAGCGCCCCCAAAGCCCTATGCGCTGGCACTCTAACAACCCCCGGATTACTTGAAAACCCATAACCACCACCCAACCCCAAACCGGGTCTCAACAGAAGTCCAGAATTAGGATAAAGCCCTTGCGCATGTGAGAAATTTAATGGCAAACTAGAACTGTCTTTTGGTTCGTCCCTAGCACTCTCCGATTCAGTGTCCTGGTCACTTCTGTCGTCACTTTCACCGGAATTCCGCCTTTTGTCTAAATCATCGAACTGTTTTCCTAAAAGTCGGGATATGCTGAAAGGGAGATTCACTCTCTGTTGGGTGTCAGTCATGTGAGCGCTCGGCGAATCGTGATATCTCCCGTGGTAGCTATGTTCTGAATCCCTGTCATCAGAAGCGATGCTTCTGTCGCATTGGCCTGAGAGGCGGCTATCGGAATCCACATTGATCTCCTCTTGATCATCATCAGAGTGCACTGACGACATTTTTATTTCTAAGTCTAAGTAAATCACTAACACAATATTTTTTCACCGTATAATTAATTTATCTGTCATTTTAAATAAGACAATACGTACTTTTAACTGTGTTATTTAAATTACAATTGTTAAAGAACTACGTTTCGTGATTGTTTTAAAAATAAGTAAGTTCTCGTATACACTCGACCGCACGCAACAAAATCGTTAGGAACAATATGAGTCGAAACGGGCCAATCATCGGTATCCCCACTTTTCGTATGTCAAACACGATAGTTTGACCACACAAACGGCTCAACTATGCCCCGCGTTGAGTGGAACAGTTTCCAACAAAAGCTTAATACGATTTCCTAACATAAAAACTCGTTTGGACTCACTATCCGAACGATTCTTTCCGTCTCTTTCATTGTACGTCTCGCTTTAATTGGTCCCCCTAGGGTTCTATTATCAGGCGATTTAGTACCTTTAGTACAATGAAAATAAGGTTCATTTTTTAGAAACTTATTTATGCAATGGACACGTTTTAGTAGGTTTGATCCAAGGTAAACACGACGATGAACATTTGTTGAAGTGAGACTGTACCGCTGTTCGGTTGAACAATTTGTATATGATAGACAGAGATAGCTATAGTTCTGTTAGAGGGCGTATCCTTTTGTGTTGTAACGTGTCATTTAAATCCAGTTATGGCCTGACAAATGGTGTATATATTAAGGGGGGCAATGTTAGCAAACTATTTTTGAATCTTTTAAGACAGTTAAATTATTTATGTTCGTCGGTCGACCAGGCTCCTCCATAACAGACAATGCACTTTATAATAAAATAGTTCCCAAGTCCCATGTTATGGTCATAGATAAGTGGGGATAATGTATCGTTGAAGATACTTGCTTTATGGTATTGAATCTGACAGTCGAAGTAGTAAAGGGTGTTAGATTATGGTTCTACGCGATAAGAGACGGATATAGTTTTGATTGCGCTTACACGAGTTCTAAGTTCGAATTAATTTTATTGGTTTCAATTGTTGAATAATTGATTCAGATAGATTGTTCTTAATTGTACCAGAAGATTGGTTTATTTTTTATATTTAAGATTGACTCAAATTTATTTGTTTAATAGTTGTAATATTAACTTTTGTTTTGGGAATTACTATTACTACAGATAAGTTTTTAATAGAATTAATTTCATCATCAATCATCCATATTTTTTACATTAATGATTTAGTTTATTATCTTCTAGTTCGAATCCTATCATCCAAGATTGCTTGATTTTCGTTGATTATTATTAATTTATTGGATATATTAGCTAACTAGGTGTCCCTCAAAATAATTTCCGGAATGGAGTGAACTAAATCGATACAACAATACACTTACTTTTGCAATATTACCAAATCACTTACATTGTATATAGGTATCTACAACTGGAGTTTTTTGGCGGAATATTGGTCTGTCATGTAGTGGATTTTATTTTTTATTCATAATCTTGTGTTATTTGACTCTATATTTTATAAAATTGATGGTGGTTTACGTAACACAGTTCGGTGCATAAGTGAAGTGATTGGAAAATAATACCTAGAATTCTGAGATGCCACAAAAACTCCCTGGAAAGTTCTAACAAGAGAGCCACCATTTTGTTGGAACATTGAAATTATTCACACGACACTTACTGTGTAAAATATGTTGTAATCTCCATTGAAACAAAATATTGACACTGGCAAGTGCTTCTGCGGAGCCAAAGCAAGAAAAAGATTAAGGTACAACTGTAGTATGTAGAAAAGTTCAAAAACGATTTGTTAACCATAATATTAATTGCTTTATCATTTCAATATTTTACGATGTTCTGGACAAATATTTAGGCAAATAATACTTATGTAGACTAGAGAATAGTAAAAAATACTATCCCTTTAAATTGGGCCTTTCGAAGCTAATTTAGTCTGTTGTGTTGATTTTATTGATTTTTTTTCATCTTCTACCTATATCTATATATATAATAGGTAAATCCAACGTGTATGTGCGTGTTAGATTTTTGTAAAAAAATTGTTGCAGGTGTCTACGAATAAGTAGATAATACTTAAAATACATTTCAATCAATTTTAGTAATCTCTGTCAGTATACCTATTTGCTTGGACATGCTTCGTTGCTGCTGCGTTCATGATAAAATCTCCCGAAGAATATCATAAAACATACCTTCGAGTAACATTTAGTCTTTATTTCATTAAAATCAGTTCCGTCTATCAAAAGTTATTGTACTTTTAATGACGACGCGACCTAAGTACAAGAGACAAGTAGATAAGTAAATGGACTTAATACATTCAGATGACTATTAATCACTGTTTTTTTTTACATTAGATTCCACGCAGCCGAAGTCGCAGGCACAGCTAGTTGTTAATGTTTTAGAATTCGACTATTTTGTCATGCAATGTTAAATGACAATATAGCACAAACTAGTAACGCGCTAGGCCTAGAGAGACAACTAACCCCCAACTCAATTACTTGGAATACATCTGCTGGTATGTATCGAGAGATATTCAATTGGAAGTCAGTAACAGGCGAAGGAGCGTTAGAGATACTATCTATCACTTTTTTTTACATCGAAAGGTGAGGTTCAATAGGGATTCGAACTTATATCGATCGAAGTGTTATTCCAACACACTACCATCAGGCCATCTCTATAGATTGAAAGCAAGATAAGGCTTAGTTTATCAACGCTTCGCTGGAATATGTAATGTAAACATTTCAGTCCCACTTTCTCCTCCGGTGGTCATGAGATTTTCTTTATTCTAATTATTTTTATTAGCTATTTATTGGTGTTTATTGGCCTTAAAGGCTTCAAATTGAAAATATTTATTTTCCATACTACATACGTACAGATTTAATGCAGGTATATCACGAGAATATTAATATAAGAGAGAGAGAGAGTAATATTGGAATGGAATGATTTGATTTAAGGTTAATTTTTAGTCCTAATAAAACGATGTCATGAAAACATTTTTTGATTTGATCTTTTATAACCGGTTACAAAACTAAGGTTATCTCTAATTTTTAGCTCATTATCCTGTTGTACGTAGGTAAATTATTACTGATATAATTGTGAATATGCCGTATATATCTGATAGTGACTCGCTACGATGGCCGTTTTCACGTCGATAAAGTTGATATAGTTTCTTAAAAATTAGTAACTACGTTTGAAGGAACAAATTGCTATACACTATTATCAATAGTGACTTGCAGCTAGTCTTAATTTTATGGAATGTTTAATCTTAGAACACAAAATTAATTTAGTATACTGATTTCTAAATTATATATATGTATAACTCTACATATTATATATCTAATACTATATGTATTATGTATAATACGGTCCCGCGAACAAATCTTTTCACCTTTTTACAACAAAAAAGAACAGCGCCGAATGACAATAGTGGATTATAATCATTAGTGTAGGTACTTATTTACAACATCACTCGGTATTTATGTATTCAAAATTCGAATATTCGAGAATGATGTATTTAAATCCTATATATTATCGGTTACCTACCCTTTCAAATTGAATTTCCAAAATCAAAAAGTCTTTAAAAAAAACCCAGAACCCGATTATAGCGACTCCCGCCATTTCCAATTGTGAAACCAAACAATTCAGGGACCCCCTCATACATATAGCTTGGTGAATGACTTACTCATGTATGGTGGAAATTTCGATGAGGCGGACGTAGCGCCATCTGTCATTCAGCAACATCAATAATTTGGTTTTATTTGAAATACAAACGACCGTTGAATTATTTTAATATTTGGATATGAGATACTTGGATATTGTTCATACAAAAATACTAAAATCATCAAAAAAAATGAGAGGGTGGGGTTAGGACGATGAAATATCGAGGTTATAGGTACTTTTTGATAGCAAATAAAAAGATACAAAAAAAAATTTGTCGAAAGAATTAAAAAAAAATCTGGACATAGACACCCTAATTACCTAGAAGTATAAAATTTACTTTACGACCTATCCTCATACCTAACAAATGTGCATTATTTTTTTTATAAAATTTGGTCCGGCTGTAATGGAGGAGTTCAAACACAAACACGGTGACACGAGGTTTTTATATATTACAACTAGATCTGCCCGCAGCTCCATACGCGTTTTTTTTTTGAATGTATTAACGAAATATAAAATTATGAGACTATGTACAATTATAGAAATGTTCTTTAAAAACAATTGTAAGTACGACACGCACGCCACCTACAGTAACATGTACATTAGATGTATAAATACTAACAGTGTGTCAAATGAGGTTTATCATCTGCAACATATTTGGAACCTTAACCCACCATATAACTACCTCAGTGCTCACTTACACTGTATAAGGAACTAATGAAAAAGTGATTTAAAGATAGATCTTCTATCTTTAAATTAATATTAATAATTATACTGTTGAATTATAAACAAATAATGAGCTGACGTTTTGAAATCTTGCATAAATATAAATCATGATATAAAACTTTATATCTGTCTAAGCAGTTTTTAGTATTAAATAGTGCTCACTGAACTCGATACAATATTCCTGTACGTTACGATGGTTTCTGAGTTATGTAGACGAAAGCACGGTAAATAAAATAAAATGGCCGCCAAAATGACCAAAAAGACAAATAATTCAGAATACATACATACATAGGTCTATATGAATTTCAATTATATTTATTCTTGGAGTCTAGTACAACGCACGTCTTACGCACATGTTTACAGTGAACAACATATTTTTGCTAAATATCATGCGGACGAAGTCGCGGGTAACAGCTAATCTAAAATAGAATAACCTCAATTACTTCTTATACGGGCAGCTATCTGCCACTGAAAGTCTCGTGAAGATCGGTCCAATCGATCAAACCGTTTTGGAGATAGCTCTCCGGGCAAAGCCACGGTTAACAGCTAGTATAAACTAAAATTGCTTGAATTACTTTTTATAAGGTCAGCTATCTGCCAGTAAAGGTTTCGTGGTGATCGTCCAACCGTTTTGGAGATAACACTGCGGGTGAAGCCACGGTTAACAACTAGTATAAATAAAATCGCCTAAATTACTTTTTATTAGTAGTCCGGTGAAGCTGTAAAGACCTTGTCAGGTCAATAGCGTAGTCAGTTCGGAAAAAAAGAGCTAATATAAACTAAAATTACTCGAATTATTTTGTATAAGATCAGCTATCTGCCAGTAAAAGTTTCGCGAAGATCAGTCCAACCATTTTGGAGATAGCACTGCAGGCGAAGCCACGGTTAATAGTTAGTATAAATTAAAGTTGCTTAAATTATTTTCTATATGGTCAGCTATCTACAAGTGAAAGTCCCATGAAAATCGGTTAAACCGTTTTGGAGATAGCACTGCAGACGAAGCTGCGATTAACAGCTAGTCTAAATTAGAGTAGCACAAGTAACCCGCTATAATTTTAACTGCCTCCCAGTGAAATTCCTGTCTAAATCGGTCGAGCCGTTTCGGAGATTACCCGGAACAAACAGACAGACAGACAGACTGACAAAAACTTTTAAGATTGCATTTTTGTTATCAGTAGCGTGTATCCTTTCATAATCAATCATTAAAAAAATGTTATTTTAATATTACATATAGACACTTCATTATTATTATATGTATAAAAGATGGATATAGAATGATGATTGGCAAGTACAATTACTTACTACCTCCGGCAAACTCGCGTCACTACTTAATGCAAAAAAAAGCATTTCATTATGCTTTTCTCAACAATAAATAGACATCTCACATCATTATTGTAATGTGTCAAAAAGTTTTGCCTCTTATAGTTTTATTTTATCAAAACTATTTTCTACAAGATGTGAGACATCTTGCGGTGAATAGTAAAAGTAAAAAATTTGTAAATACTACCATCTAGTGTGAAGTTATTATTTTTTTCATATATGCGCCATCTAGTTAAAATTGTTTGCTTTTAAAAAGACTATATTTTTTTGACACAAACAATACCGTTACTACAAATTTATTACAAATCTTGATTTATATTCTGTCGTTTGTTACTCATTATAAATTCCAAGAAATTTTTATGTGTTTGAATGCACTCCGAATGGTTTTGATTTACAGTTAGATTCGGTAGATGGCGCTGTAACTTGGTTCCGTGAATGATTTTTTGGTAAGTAATAAATTATTTGATTTCCTCTATAATCAGTTAATTATGAAGACGTAGGTTTTTAACTATATTTAAGAATTTATTTGTCCGGTTCCAGAGGGGTTTCCTTCCACGAACGATCCGGTTGTGGAATGAGCTGCCTGCTGAAGTCTTTCCTGGGGACTACAGTATGGAGTGCTTCAAGGGGAAAATAAATAGGCTATTTAAGTGTCGGCAACGCGCATGTAACACTTCTGATGTTACAAGCGTCCATAGGCTGCGGTGACCGCTTTACATCAGGCGGACCGTATGCTTGTTTGCTACCGTCGTGGTATAAAAAAAATATATACACAAGAAGTACATGTGTAAATACAGTAAGTTAATGGATACAATTTTATTTCCATTGCTACTGATAGCAGTTTTTTATTTGAAACTAGCGGGCCCGGCGGACATTGTTCTATCCTGATAATAAAAAGAAACTTTGACGAATTGTATACCTTCACCTTGAGTCACTTTATCTGCTGGTGAAAACCGCATGAAAATTCCTTCAGTAGTTTTTAAGTTTATCGCGAACAGACATACATTTTTTTTTATATCATAGGAGGCAAACGAACATGCGATTCACCTGATGTTAAGTGATTACCGCCGTCCATAAACACTAGCAACACCAGGGGAGTCGCAAGTGCGTTGCCAGCCTGTGTTTGGGAGGTAGAGAGGGAGGAGGGAGGGGAGAGGGGAGAGGAGGTGGGCCTCCGGCACTCTCACTGACCGAACGAAACGCAACAATGCGAGCGATGTTACTTCACGTCGGTTTTCTGTGGGTCGGGTGGTACTACCCCAGCGAGCCGACCCATTCATGCTGAAACCGGTAATAGCTTCAGCGTGGCTCTACCACCTACAAGAGGTTACAAACCGACATTGCAAAGGACTTTATTTTATAATATGTAGCGATACTCTTTTACAGAATAAGTATTGATTATTATATGCCTACATTACCATTTTGTCATCATCATTACATAGTCTGTCTGTCTGTTCGCGATAAACTCAAAAACTACTGAACGGATTTTCATGCGGTTTTCACCAGTGGATACAGTGATTCATGGGGAAGGTTTTAGTGTATAATTTGTCAAGGTTTTTTTTATAGTCAGGGCGGGAGAGCGTCTGCCGGGCCTGCTAGTATTTTATAAGTTTCAATAAATTGTATGACCTTTGTATTGCTCTATAGTTATGTGTTTACATTTAGGAACTTCATCAAGACCATTCATTTATGATTTTCACCGATTTCCAATTATAAATTCACCGAACCGTTTGATTAAGCAAAGTTAACAATCCGATGAATTATTGTTGACGCGAATGTTTCTAGATAATTCTTTATGTGTATACAATTATTTATATTTATACCCAAGCTTTTTTATATGAAAATTGATAATGCTTTTTTACGTTCATTTCCATAATTATATTTAGAAATAGATTACCTATGATTTTCTTCGTAATTAATCTATTCTTACTTCAGTTTATAATTGTTTATGCAGGTGAGTGAATAGTGACTACACGTCATTGTTTAATAATGTCATTGCCTAATGGTAAGGGAGCATCCATAAATTACGTGAGAGGTTTATGGAGGGAGGGGTTCAAGCCAAATATCACAAATTATCACGCGGGTGAGACATGGGTTTCGGTAAATATCGCGTAATTGTTTTCGAGCAAAAAACAAAGTGTAATGTTGTGAGAAAATCAGATTCAATTAAAGTAAAATATGTTTCTAAGCTATAATATGGTTTATATATAAAACTGGCATAATTCTGCTCTATATTATAATTCATGTAGAGATGTAGAGTTATTTAGTTTAGAGATATCGAAATGTAATAATATTAAAAGTAGAAATAATAAATAAAGATAAGTAAAAATAATAAAGCAAATTTTAATAAATCCCACGTACTAAACTGAAAATACATATTTTTAAAGATCCCACACGAGATTAGTGGGGTGGGGAAAGCGGTAGAGACAAATCTCACGACATTTCACTACAGAGATAGGGGGGTTCAAAAATACCCAAGAACGCCTCACGTAAATCCATGTGCATAAATCTTTATTATATACTAGCTTTTGCTCACGGTTCGCTCACTTTAATATGGATTTGTTATAGGCCTCGGGAATAATATATATATATATATATATATATATTTTTTTATATCATAGGAGGCAAACGAAAAGGTGGGTCACCTGATGTAAGTGATTACCACCGTCCATAGACACTTGTAACACCAGGGAAGTCGCAAGTGCGTTGCCAGCCTGTGTTGGAGGGAGCGGGGGGGGGGGGGGAAAGGAAAGTGGAAGGAGACGGGAGGTGGATCTCCGGCGCTCCCATTGACCAAACGAAACGCAACAATGTAAGCACTGTTACTTCACGTCGGTTTTCTGTGAGAGAGTGGTACTACCCCGGGCGAGCCGACCCATTCATGCTGAAACCAGTAATAGCTTCATCGTGGCTCTACCACCTGCCAAAATATATTTATTTTGGATTAAAAGTATGCTTTTATGTACGTACCCCTGACAACGTGAATGCAAAATTTAATGATGATCGGTTAAGTAGTTGAGGCGTAGTTGTTAAAGCGTGACAAACAAAGAGACAAATTCACTGTCGCATTTATAATATTAGTTAGGATTACGTTGATATGTATTATGATCAAATTTTCTACTAGATTGTTTTCGTTTTCAGCAGATGCAGAAGCTCGTAATAACAGCCTCATTCTGAAAGAGACTCGAAGAATATTAAGAGGCCATGAAGTTGGCGATACGCGACCTTACATGGTGAGCAGGATTTGCTAAAACCTATGTACTAAATATAAAAAAAAAATGTTAATACTGGATCATTATCATCAACATTACATCAGCCTGTAATAGACCCTGTACATGGCTATTAGCTTCTTCCCAAAAGAAGGTATGGGTAATGGGTATTATGCTCCCTGACGTTCCGACTGGCACAGGTGCTCACCGGACACGGTTACTTCGGGTGGTACCTGCACCGGATCGCTCTCAGGGAGCCGACCGCCGCATGTCATTAGTGCGGCGCTAACGAGGGTATCGCGCAGCACACTCTATCTGAGTGTGCTGCATGAGAGGGACAGCCCCGTGCTCTGGCTGCGGTGGTAGGGCGTGATCTGTCGTTGCCGAGCGTGATTTCGGCCATACTCGGCAGCGACCAGGCTTGGCAAGCGATGGCCTCCTTCTAGTTCTTCTAGGAGGCGGCGGAGAGGCCCCGCGAGGTAGACCCTCTAAGCGGTAAGGACCGGCAGTACGAGGTGGCGCTTTGCCCGACGCTTCCCGCCACCGTAGCCGGACCTGAGGGGATGGGCCAGGGGGCACAAATAAATTGTTGTTATTTTCTATTAACCATTAATTACTATTACTTTCACCGGCACATTTACGATTAAAACTATCCTCCATATGTTCTTCATACAAAACATTGTCAATTCTGACGATATGGTTCACTAGGTGGCTGCATAGACTGTGTGTCTATATGTTTTGTGACATATATATGAACAGTAATATGATATACATATATGTGAAAAAAAAAGTACTGAATGTGTCGCCATAGAACTATGACCATTGGATGCGAAATTTTTCGTACATGGAGAACCAGTCTAGAAAGACTACTTATTTCATTGATTTGATTGACTCTTAAATGTTATAAAAAGTCTTCTTTTGTAATAGCCTGTGTTTTCTTTGTGTACTAAATTACCCAACGGATTCTTATAAGGATTTCACTGCCGCTTAGAAAATTTCTTGTGGAAGGTTTATATGTACGTAAAATATATTCACGTAAAGAAGACAAAAGTCGATGTGTTAATATTAATATCGTAAAAATATTTTTCGCGTCCTTTCATCGCCCATGTTGGCTAAGCATAAAATATATCAAAGTAACATACTACTGAGTTGTATATCTTAAAAATGTCTGCAGCTAAATCTGCCACGATATATATTTATCACCTTAGGATAACTCACAGAAACCATTATAATTTTTTTACATGTTAAATGGATCTGAAATGACAATCTGGTCTAAAATGGTATATACTTCAAACCTAGCAGTGGATTGCTTTTTTATTTTATTGTAGCACGGCAAAATGACTTCACTATGTCTGATGGTAAGCATAGTACAATCCAAAAATAATGGCGACCACCGAGAGACACACTATCCATCGTCGGTCGCCACTGCATTGCCGGCCTGCGTAAGTGTCTCTTCACGTTGCGCTTGAAGGACCACATGTCATAAGATAAGCCTTTTTTACATGGGGAGATCCCTAACAGATACCCATCCCGTCGGCCAGCTGAGGATGGGTTATGCCCGATTCACACGGACTAAAACCCCCTTCATTCTCCTTTTAGGCGGGGGAGCAGGGACTGCCGACTGACACTGCGTCTACTCCCCTGACAGGTGTAGGCCCTCCAAGAGGCTTTGACTGCAGTCTGAGGGGTCAAAGATGGTAGATCCCTCAAAGGGGTAGTGGATGTAAACCCTCCCCCCATTCTGAAGAACTGTGGGAGTTACATTGGTAGAATATGCCTCGATCACATGGGCCTGTGCAGTTTACACTGCCAGGGCGACGGACATGCCCATGTCCATCGCCCCCAGGTGCCATCTACGGCGGCCGGAGGTCATCACCTACCCATCGCCGCCGTGTGGTTCGCGGATAAGGATAGCCTTTCAAATGCAGCTGCCGAAACACACCAGATACCATAAAAACGGATGCTTGGTGAAAGATTTTCAACTTGAGGGTGGTAGCTAGCCAGACGAACTTAAGAAAAGCGCTACCACCATGCTATGGTGTCATCAAGATGTTTCGCTTCACAAAACCCCCGACTTATTTGTAAGGATTTCAAATATTACGAAACATTAACTAAGTCATCATCGCTTAAAAATGTTCTTTACCGCCGTAAACTTTCTTTGTAACAATAAAACATTATTATGATCAATATAGGTATACTTGAGACCGGCAGCATCCGCTGACACTCAGACAACAGACCCCGATTGGCTATGCGGAGGCGTGATAATCCATGAGCGATACGTTCTTACATCGGCCGCCTGCATCGAAGATGTCAAGCAGTTCTACGTCGTTTCAGGGACCCACAGGTGATAAAATGGTACCGTTTTATTTTGCGTAGAGACTAGCTACTTCCCGCGACTTCGTCCACGTAGAATAGTTACTTAGGGCTAACGTTAACACTTAGGGAAAGCTCTCAAAAGGAAAAAAAAACGCCCCGTTCCTATTGGTCTTAGCGTGATAATATATAACCTATAATTTTCCTCGATAAATGAGCTATCTAGGCCCGAAATAATTTTTGAAATCGGACTAGGAGTTCCTGAGATTAGCGAGTTCAAGCTAACAAACTCTTCAGTTTTATGATATTATAATTAGTATAGATACATCTTATATGGGACACAAAGGCTCGGCTGTAAACTTCACGATGAACCGTCCACCACACTATGGGGGTGCCTCGGGTTCACACAAGCACGTTTTCCTACACCGCTGGTGATTGGGGTAACGTTGCCGCTGGCCACACATCAGCCAAGACCGCCTGGTTCTCCGACTGCCTCCCAGTCAACCGAACCAGTTCAGTAGAAGGTCATGTAAAATTGTACCCTATTGTATTGATAGACCGAGGTTTCTTTGTGGGTTAAACCAATATATTATGATATACGACATATTTTCCATTTGTAATCAATTCTCATATCTGCATTGAAAAAGTATTTGTAGTATCGTGTTATAACAGAAGTAATTACTTCCAGATTGATATCAACTACTGACAAAAGAGACGATTGTATTAAAAATGGTGCTAAGAAAGCCGTGTGGAAATGTGTCCCGAAGAGTAAGTAATGGTTGTGAAATCATCATCGGTTGTGAAACACTTTTTAAGGATAAAGAACGTAGTCGTACATATTTGGTACCTTAGCCTTTAAAGTCTGCTACAGCATATCCTCTGTGATACGACAGTTTATATTTAAAAGTAAAATAGAAGGTGCACATGGTACAAAGGAAATTAGTACATGTGGTAAATATTACAATACAAAAAAATGATACCTATAAAATTAACGAATAATATCATCAATTTAAAAAATACAAAATCAAAAATTCTTTATACAATTTAGGCCCTGAGAAGGAGTTTATGAACGTCAAAACTATGTTGTTCGGAAAACAACCCAATCATCGAGAAGAACCGGTAAGAAAAATCTGTCTGGTTTATCTTTTCATGATATATATTTATACAAACGTTAATTTTTGGTGGATGCACAAAGAAGGGCGTCATTCCCAGAAATCACCATTATTCACATGTAATTCCACTGTATAATAAATAGCCTTTAGACAATAAAACCCGCTTGGCATATATATATATATATACTAGCGGGCCCGGCAAACGTTGTCCCGCCCTGATTATAAAAAAAACCATGACAAATTAAATACCAAAACATTCCTCACGAATCAGTTTATCGACTGGTGAAAACCGCTTGAAAATCCGTTTAGTAGTTTTTGAGTTTATAGCGAACAGACAGACAGACAGACGCGGTAGGGGACTTTGTTTTATACTATGTAAGGATATATATCATTAATAATGAATCAAGCACCCATAAATTAGAAACTTGGTTATAAAATGTTAGGAGTTGAAATGATGTGTATTACCTGATTAAAATTGAACTAATATTAAGGATTAATTATCACTTTTATTACCTTGAACATGGTTTTTGTATTAAAGAAATATCTGGGAATTTAGTACCAACATTTTGAAAATTTCTTTGTAATTTTTTAAATATTGTAGCATATTACTTCGATGGTAGTGAATTCGATAATATTAGATGGATGATCAACGACATAGCTATTGTGAAGGTGGAAGACGATTTTAATTTCGAACGCCGCATTCGGGGTTGTGATTTTATTCCAAAGAAGATCGCGTACAACAACCAAACCGATGAATTAGAGAAGCCCGGTACCGTTGGTTCTATTGCTGGATGGGGTTCGACGGATCATTTCGGAAGTGTGAGATTTTATTTATATAGTAACTATAATAGCGGCCCGCTACGATGGCCGTTTTGGCACATCACAATAGTGACGCGGAATGTCGATTTCTTTTCGACAAAAATATAATCAAATATTGCCTTGTTTTGCTTTAAGCCTTGACGCGTGTTTGCAGGAGGTGGCAGTTGTGCTGGCCAGTAATCTATATATATAATCATATATAGGATATAAATATATAATTTCGAATTTCGAAAAGTATAAGTGCAGGGTTCTATTGTATATAAGTACACTCCAATAAGGACTTTATAATCCATTGTAATCCATTAAGGATTTTGTCAAACGGCATTGTCTTTTTGTGACTCAAAACATGAAGAGATTTGTTCGTGAGCTGCATATTATATAGCTAGATGTACTAGCAGTTAGATAGATAAACAACATATAGCTATACATGTATATAATGAAGAAATCAGTGTACTACATACATTTTGTGTTCTAAAATTCGATACATTTGAGGACTAACTGCACGTCAATAAAGAACAACAATTTGTCCCTTTAAACATAGTTATTAATTTATATGAAGCTTCAAGAACGGGCAAACGTCACAACGGCCATTATAGTGTGCTGCTATTGTAGTCGGGTAGTTATGTAAATTGGTCCCATGTGAAGCCAAAGCAGATATGTTAAACTTGGTTTTCTAATTGTTATAAAAACACACGGGAGAGCGGAACTATAAATCTGATTGTCTTTTGTTAGATTACTTTTGAATAAAAATGGTTACTATATTTTTTCCTAAGCAGATGGATGTATCAAGGACTTATTTATAGATTCTGTTATAAGGAACAATTCTGACATACATTTTTTTTGTGTAAGTTTAACTGATATCGTAGTACATGTCATAGAAGCTCTGAAAAGGCACAAATTTTTTATCTTAGGTAACAAATATCGTCATAACTTTACGTGATTTGTATATATTTATACAATACATAGCATACCTTCATCTGGAATAGTGTATCTTTCAAGGAATTCATCAAATAATTGCAGTTGTACCAGAGTTTACTTTCCTCATATAGACAAACACAGAATACACCCTCTCTCTTGTAATATTAGTATAGATACTTGCTTATCACGGTCTCATTTTTTTAACATTAATCTCTGCCAACGCTGTTAGGTAAGCTTAAACTAATTTCGTTTAAAGTGTGGATATACCTCGTAGATATATGTATTCATAATATACAATACTTCAAAAAATCCTCCATCTGCTCTTAAAGTTTTATTAAAATCAATCATGTTGAACAGATTAGCTCAGAGAAACAACAGGCACACGAATTTTATTAGTAGAGATTCATTATTTGCTTGTAAAAGAATGTTTTTATAAAACCTGGGTTTAATTTAAAGGGTCAAATGAGAGCTACATCAAACTCACCAGTCCTCCTCGAAGCTGATGTGGTACTCCTATCTAAGAAGAATTGTAAGAAACGCTGGGAGAGCAGATACCACTATATAATAGAAAATAGTATGATATGTGCTAAAGATGGACTGGATACTGAAATGATGAGTACTGCTTGCTCTGTAAGATTATCTACTATTTAAAATATCCTATTGTAAAAGACTAGCTTAATTAACATATCTACTACTGACCTGCATACATACAGACAAACACGGATATGCACACTAACACCTAAAAATAAAACTGGCCATATAAAATGATAATGCCATAAGTCTCAATTAAAAATCCAACATACTAACATAGTTTTAAGTTTAATATATAATACCCATGATGCTAATTAAAATAATAATAATATAGTATCGTACATGTTGCACATTGTATTTAAGTTGCACTACACTTAAAACGGTTTTTCAGCAATAAACAAATGAAAGTTAAAAAAAATTGAACCGTCACGGAACTCCTGGCAGATGTGAAACATCGAAATTGTTTTGTATAAGTTATATATATAAGTAAATTGTCTAATGAAGTAGAAACAAAGAAATCACCTCTAGGCGCAGGCGCGGTGTTTGGCGGCATTTATCAAAGGACGCTAGATCGTCGGTGCGTGCCGCGTAACACTAGTAGAACGAGTAGCCGACAAAACAATTTGAATCTTATGTTTATACAGATAAGGTTGCAAATGTTTTTGAGTATTTCGTTAATAGTGCAAAGTTCGTGCTTTGCGTCGCCACGTCTCGCTACACCAACAATCAGTTTTATCTTCGCCTATAGATGTTTCACGTCAAAAAAGGCGCGGACCAAGACTCTGCAGAAAAAACATATTGATCTCACAATTGATCGCTAGTTTAAGGTGAAAGTGTAATCATCTATACAATCGGAGTTTATTAATAGGTCATAATTTGTGAACGGCCGAGCGTCATCCAACTGTTATTTGTTGAAACATTCCCCTTTCATATCCCCAAAAAAAAAAAAAACCCAAAATTTTCTTTTTTTCCTCCCCCTTTCTTTTCCCCTATCTTAACCACCCCCTTAATTTTTATAGTCTATTTTACCATAGTAAGTGGTCGCTAGTTGTCTGCGTACAGTATTCCATTGTTTAGAAAGGGGTTTAATGCGTGAAATTCCTACCGTATTATTGAGTTATTGCCTATGCTCTTAATTGATTTTAACGAGATTGATTAAACTGTATTATCACAGAAATAACGAACAACCTACTTTCAAATGTCAATTAAAACAGTTAAGTTCGTAAAGCTGGTCTACATAATCTATTGTATAGCTTAGCACCAGTGTGACGGGTTTGTTTTTAATCAACATTAGGATTCAGTCAGTCAGTCTTTATTTAAATTACATCGAATCAATTCATATACGCCTTTTAAAGTAGTTATCAATATGTAGGACAATTGTTATCCATTGCGCCTAGCAAATATATTTTTTATTCATTTGTTCTTTAGTAAAATGTGTCTCATAATCTAAGATTTATTCACTTTATTTCTTTTACTCTTTTTTTTTTCAAACTGACTGCGTTATTGACGTAGTAAGGTCTTAACAGCTTCACCGGGCTACTATTTCTTTTCTCGTATTTTCGAAGTCGGTGGGAATATTTCTTGTTAAAATTTTGTACAGGAACATGAGGTCAATTGCAAAGAGTTGGTCTATTCGGATGAAGATGACGACTTACCTCAGAGAAGACAACAAATAGATCCTAATTCACTATTAGTCAACACAGCGGCTCATGAAAACGATACAAGAAGGAGTAAGGTGATATCTGGTGGATTTTGTGAGGTTCGTTTAATTAGTTGTTCTTTCAATTAGTGTTCCAGGTACTCCAAATATCACTTTATAACCAAACTTAAGATCAGTACTTTCTAATACCCTATTAGACTAATTATGCCAGGTGAAAGGTTAAACACTTCGATATTCATGGTTACATTTAACATATTATTATAAAATAATAATATCGAAACATATACTAATTAACAACAAAGAGAACCTTACAAATAAAATAATACGATAATAAAACGGACAATAAACCCTTTTTTTGTTCACACTTCGAAAAATTATCCTTAGTTAGTTGGTCGTTGCTCCCACGTTTTTTCACGCTTTACTTTCACTTCGCCCGGCGGTCACTGACACTGTGCTTTAACAAAGAACCATATTGGATTGCATATATTTTTTCTAGATAATGAGGTCAAATATTAAGCACCTATTTTTTAATTGATTTAGAACGAGACCCGAGTGCAGAGTTACTTCCATAAATATTGCTACTGTCTAAACTTTCACCTGGCATAATAGTAACAAGTCTTATTATTACATAGAGTTCATAACAGAAAACAGACACTCCATTGTAATAAAATTATGAACATTTTATTCTGATCATACAGCAATACAGTGCTTATTGCAAAAGTCAGAGTTACAGACTTCTGTCATATTATGAAAGATAAATATGAACGTATGTAGTTACAAAAATTAAACAAGGAATGGACTGAGATAACTTTCATATATAAATGCTTGCTGTATCTGGATGATACAGAATATATTGGTTGTGCGTTTAAAACAGATTGTATTACAAGTGCGAGGTGAATAAACAATGATGAAGTGTATATATAATTCTTCTGTCCGTGTGTATGTGATTGAACTCCTCCTAAACGGCTGATCAGATTTTGAAGTGAATTTTTGTGAACGTTTAGGTAGGTTTATGAACGGTATAAATTTCCAAAAGGACCCGGTAGGTAGCGCTGCGGTTGAATTTTAAGATTTTTTTATTACTAAGGCAGGACAACATCCGCCGGGCCCGCTAGTTTTAAATATATAGTAAATTGTTGCAAATATTAATGAAGGCAATAAACCTGAAAAGGCATATTTAGCAGTGCCTAGGATAGTACTTTTACCTAGTATAGTGTAAGGTAATGAAGCTTAGATATGGCAGAAGTATGTAATATGAAATTAGCAGATGGCGATAATAATTCATGGACACAGTAAAATTGTCGCTTAGAAAAGGTCTTTATTTTAGGACACCTGTAGTTTATAACTGATTATAGAATAACAGAAATGTTGAAGTCAAAGCGAAAACTCAACGTAAATTACTTATGTCGCTCAAATAAGAAGCTGTAATGGAAAATTAAAAGCACTTGGAACCCGCCAGAACATATAAAGAATCAAATCAATCTAAAGAGAGCAAAAGATATCAATAGAGATACAGAAGATTGATGCTTTTGTAACTATGTTTTCTTTATATTGCAAACTAGCTTTTATCCGCGATTTTATTCGCGTGGAATAGTTACTTCGGGTTAACTAACACGGAGCAAAAGGAAAGAAAATGATTTTGAAACATTCTTCATTGGTGCTCCGCTATTGGTTTAGCATGATAATATATAGCTTATAGCCTTCCTATATAAATTAGCTCTCTAACACTGAAATAATTTTCAAATCTAACCAGTAGTTCCTGAGATTACCCGCTACAAACTCACAAACAGATATTATTTACAGAATGACCACGGCGGTCCTCTTATTGTTGGCCAAGGGAAAAGTGCCACAGTCATCGGTGTAATATCTGCGTGCATGACCAAGGATTTGACTCACAAATGCTACGGTCCTTTTCTATACACCAGTGTCTTTCGCAATAGGAATCTCATAAATTGCGCCATCAATAAGGATATGGGGTATGTTTCTAACACTCTCGTTAATATATTTTTTTTATACCAAGTATTTTGTTTCTTACTAGCTGACATACGGGACTTTGTCTGCGTTATTCATTGTCTTAATAATACATTTCATATATGCAGACATTGATATATAAAAATCCAAGATGCACAGTCAACGTCTCAAAACCGTCCGCATAAAATGAGGGCATAATTCTCAATTCTGCGCTCATTTCAAACAATCTCTCGTCATATTGTTTACTTAAGGGGGGACAACTAAGCGAGAATTAAAGGACAAAATATGATTATCACCAAGCAATTGCTATAATACAATGACTTGTATTTTCTAATTTATTCTCTATTCTACCAGGGCAACTTGCAGAGGAATATGGAAATCAACGAAGACTCAAATGAGTGAAACGGTTTACAATTGGGCAAAACATCCAGACGGGTAAATAATTTGTTCCAATTTAGTAAGTTATATGTTGGTAACATTCATAACGGTTGGGGTTTGTACTGAATATGAAAAATCTTTGCGTGTCGTAATGCAAGCAGTTAATTAAATCTATACTAATATTATAAAGCTGAAGTGTGTTTGCTGGAAAGCGTTAATCTCAGGAACTACTGGTCCGATTTGAAAAAGTCTTTCAGTGTTAGATAGCTTATTTATCGAGGAAGGCTATATATCATCATGCTGAGAGCAATAGATGCGGAGCACTAATGGACAATGTCTCAAAATCGGGGTTAATGTACGTATTCTTTAAACATATTTGCACCTTCTACGTAAACGAAATCGCGAGTTAAAGTTAGTTTTAGCCCAAAGTAACTATTCCACGCGGAAGAAGTCGTGCGCAGAAGCTAGTTTACATATATTTATAGGTACTGCTGTACATATATCTGAGTAATTGTTTTACTCAGATCCTACCATTGCCTATTTCTACAAATGTAGTTGTAATAGAGACGATTCCCCAAAATACCTAACATAAATAAAAGATTTTTTTTTACCAAAAAAGAAAAGATGTTTTCATCTTTAAAAAAATATACATTAAAAGTAGACGTCTTTGTATCTCATTAGTTACGAATTAAAACAGAGCTTTTAGATTTTCATTTTAACGTAAGAAATCAAATGTATACTTTTAGACCGGCAAAATCTGAATTACACCGGAGAAGCTATTTTGGTCATGGACCACGTTTTAGAGAAGAGGATTTATCAACCACCACATTCGGAACAACTATTACCGAAGGCCAACAAGAAACAACTGTAGGTGCAACGGCCATAGTGCAAAGTGAAACTACTACGCTGGAAAGCAGAACTACCACTAGCGAAAAGGGGGCCACCACTACAGAAAGTGGAACTACTATAACCATACCAATAACTACCACAACCAAACCAATGACCACTACAACCAAACCCGTGACTACTATTGCCAAATTCAAAACGACTACGAAAAAACGTAAAACTCCTACAAAGAAACATAAAATGACTACAAGCAAGCGCAAAACTACTAACGCAAAACGTAAGACTACTAAGGCCAAACGTAAACCGAATAAGGGCAAACGTAAGCCGAATAAGGGCAAACGTAAGCCGAATAAGGGCAAACGCAAGACCAAGAAGACCAAACGCCCGACTCCCAAAATCAAACGTACGACTCCAATAAACACAACGACCACAACTAATACTACGACTACCACGACGGGTAATATATAATTTTTTTTGCTTCGCAGTTTAGTTATTAAATTACGAGACACCACCCACTTATACGTATCCTCGATTACTGTTTTTTATAGCCACATAAAATCACACCACATGTCGTGATGGTCTAGTGGTTTGACTGGTGGAATATCATTACGATGTTCGTAGGTTCGAACCCCGAGTGTACCAACGAATTTTTCGGGATTCGCGTACATTTACTAATGTAATTAGGTAACACTATCTGCTGACGGTAAAAGAAAACATCGTGGGGAAACCTGAACCTGAGAAATGTTTTTGTAATACTACTGTATGTGGGAAAACATAGAACTGTGGATTTCTCAGAGATTGAAATCACCAATAAGTCGTGGGCTGGCGTGGTGATTATGCCCATACATTCCTTCGGGAAAAGGCCTATGGCTCCGTAGTGGGTCTCTTACAGGGTGATGATGATGATAGCCACATACATGTTCATATGTAACATAAAGGTGGTTTTGGTCTGTCAAAAATATTATAAAGTAGTCAATTTGAAGACTGAATTTGTAGACGTCTACAGATGAGACGTGTAACGACCACAGTCGATTATAGGTGTTTCATTTTGCCATGGATCGTCTTGAGATTCATGTTCATTCTTGCGATGTTAGTGGCTGAGTGCGCTTCGATTATTTTTTTTTTCGACCTGATTATTTACTGTTAGGCTGAGAAGCTTTTACAGCTTTACCGAGCTTATTCTGGGGATCGCTTATGACACTCAGCCCAATGACAGCTAGCACAAGGGTCTATATGCGGCCTCGGCTTGGACTGTTGCCTTGATTGCAATAAATACGCATCAAGCTAAGCTAATCATTCATGTCTGCGTTAGTGAGACACACATCCGTACATGTGTGTCGCATTAAGTGTACGGCTTCAGTGAATCTTCGTTCGGCGGGGCTTGCAGCGGGTAAGAGCGCCGCTCGCGCGTCCGTCAGGACAGATACGTGTTAATGCATCTGTTTAAAGTGAACAATTATAAGGGTCTTTAAAAATCCCTTTTAAAAAAAGAAAAGATTTGTTACACTTATAATATATATTTATTATTTAACACTGAGTCAATAATTATAAGGATTATGAGTGACACGGCCCGAGTCTGAGAATCAACTGCTGCGTGGTATCGACGATCGTGAGAGAACTCAGCAAGTGCTGACGTTAGGTACTAGGAAAGGTGCTAGGTAGGAAAGGATATGGTTATGTGGTGTTGGAGAAAGGTTAGCATATTTCATAGTTCGGGTATAACAGAATGCCGCACGGCCCGCCACGCTTGAAACTCGATTTAATCGTCCACTCTGGCCGTACACTAACGGTAACATATATTTCGTATCTGACAATTTGGCTAATACTTACTAATAAAAACGTTAAATAAGGGAAAATAATGAAAATCGTTTCACAATATGGGCACCTACAGTGTATGTGTGCACGCAATGCTATTATAACTATATGCACGTGTGTAGAGTGCCGTGCCAGTTATGTGGTGGGATAGTGACTGCAGAGTCACTGTATCGCCATACCTGAGTGCTCCGAGGCTCTTTTCAAGGCCACAGGGGCCACGAAGGGTGTGACTTGAATTATAATAATATAATTATAATATATAATTTCGAATATTATAAATCGTCAACACAATTTGAAATTTACACAATCATTGCAATCGAAGTAATGGTGGCTCAGTGGTTAGCGTGTTTGAAAGCCGCTTCGATAGACGTGTGTTTAAATCTTCGCTACTTTTTCTAATTACGCCTGGCTACCTACCACACTCAACTTGAAAATCTCACATTAATAACCAATATATGCGTTCCAACAGTTCCACTTGAGAGCTGGTCCTCCTCTAGATTTAGTATGTTTACCATCTTACGCCATTCATTTAATATCAGGTGATATTGCGATCAAACACTAAACCTTATAAGGTATACAAATCCTCCTCAATATTATATCTTATATCTATTTTTTTTATTTAAAACCCAGTGCATAACTTAACTTATAATATATATATATATATATATATTTTTTATATCATAGGAGGCAAACGAACAGGTAGGAAGAGTCGCAAGTGCGTTGCCAGCCTGTGTTAGGGAAAGGGGGATTGGGGAAGGGGGGTGGGGGAGGGTAGGTGGGATATCCGGTGTTCTCACTGACCGAACGAAACGCAACAATGTAAGCACTGTTACTTCACGTCGGTTTTCTGCGAGAGGGTGGTACTACCCCGGGCGAGCCGGCCCATTCATGCTGATACCAATAATAGATTCAGCGTGGCTCTACCACCTACCGAATAAATACACTATTATATTTTATTTTCAGAAAAATGGCCGAGATTGCGAGATATGTTGTATATGCTAAAAACGGATTATGAATAACAAAAACGTCCTGTGTAAACCATATTATCTATAAATAAAATCTTATACGCATAAATTGCTATGGAGGGTCCGTAGATAAAAGAGATAAAAGGGATATTATAGAAGAATTAAGAAATAAAAGATTGGCTAATTGTATGAGATGCTACTGGCGTTATAAACGTTCATAAGCTAGGACTAACTACATACTCTTGCTGTATAAGAATAAATGAAATATAGCTGTATCTAAAGTTCATAATTATTTCAAGCGTTTAGAAATATTAAATGTAAATTAAAATAATATTATAGGTATTCTGTTTTTTCAAATACGATCATCGGACAGTTTCTATGCTCGTACGATCTAATCTCATGAACTACGAGTCCGACTTGAAAAATTCTTATTACGTTATAGAACCCATTTATTGGTGAAGGTTTTAATCTACATGATTTCACACTGTAATTCTGAAGATGCTGAATAAAAATATAACGTGGATGAAATCACAGGGTATAGTATAGTTTCAATAAATATTATGCGGTGTTGCAAATTCCAATAATAACATTCGATGTATACACAAATCATATCTAAATAATGGTATAATAAGAAAAGTTTAACAACAAAAAAAACGTCTTTAAACAAATCCTTCCATAAAAATGCACCAGGTTGTTTAAAATCCTAGTCTAAATAGGAGAATGTATTAAAAAGACCGAAATACTACAACTTTGTATAAAGATTTCTGTTGAAATTTGTAGAATCTCATTTTGAGTACTGCTGTGCTCTTTGCAAAAGAGCCATCCTGATACCATCTTTGGCTGTTAGACTCGAGTTACAGAGGAGCTGTTGGAATTATTGATAATCTAAAACTGGAAAGCGGTATCGAACCTTTAAATTTAACTTGAATGACTTCGCCTCGTTGTGCGTCTTCTACGGCTTGTGTAATAGATTGTGTTCGAAGAAATTATTTATTTATTTCCATAGTTTCGATACATCTATACTAGGTACATCAAATATTTTAAATATAAAACACAAGAAAATATATACATACATATATATATATATATATATATATATATATATATATATATATATATATATATATATATATACATACAATAAATACTTCGATATCTTAATCAAGTTTTGTAGGAACTGTCCTACGAGTTCACTCGTTTTCTGGTGAGTGGAAAGAATTGGATGCTACTTTTTTGTAAGAGGTTGGAATGATCGGAAAGTTTTATTGTTTAGTATAAGGTTAATATATATATATATATTAACCTAAAACTGGAAAGCGGTATCGAACCTTTAAATTTAACTTGAATGACTTCGCCTCGTTGTACGTCTTCTACGGCTTGTGTAATAGATTATGTTCGAAGAAATTATTTATTTATTTCCATAGTTTCGATACATCTATACTACGTACATCAAATATTTTAAATATAAAACACAAGAAAATATATACATACATATATATGTAGTATAAGGTTAATATATATATATATATATATATATATATATATATATATATATATATATATTAACCTTATACTAAACAATAAAACTTTCCGATCATTCCAACCTCTTACAAAAAAATAGCATCCAATTCTTTCCACTCACCAGAAAACGAGTGAACTCGTAGGACAGTTCCTACAAAACTTGATTAAGATATCGAAGTATTTAAATAAGAGGTTAGTAGTGATATACTACAATACAACATATCGGCATGCTAAATAATTAATGTCGACGTGCAGCGACATATTTATAAAGCAAATAAAGTCGACATAATCTGAACACAAGAACTATGCATTCAGAGTTATTTATTATGATCATAGCACCTCCATACTTTCATAATGACGCTTGCAAGCAAGCGAGTTGAATTCCAACATACTCAGCAAAGAATTTGTTGGATATAAGAACGGGTAGTACCCGTATTTCTTCTTGTAGGTAAACCGCGAGAAAGTCTTTTGTATTTTCTCCAACAGAAGGTACTATAGGTAATAGGACTCTCATGTGGATTCCATATGAGACACGATGATTCTAATTTATTTGGACCATTTTTTTTTTTTTAACGTGGGGAAATTCCTTATGGATACCCACCCTCCCGGTGGAGAGAGTGGGTTATGTCCGACTCGCACGGACTAAAACCCCACGGTGTACCGACAGACCGTTGTGTGGGGGCGGCAAGGGATCGTTCCAGCTAATCAACCTAATTTACTTGGACCAAGAGCAACTTATATTAACTGCAAAGTTTATGGGTCATGAAAGTCCTTAACTTTAAAATTGTTTAACATGATATTTCCGGCTACATTCTATCATCACATCGTCACTCTTCTTAATACGCTTTATTTAAGACGTTGTCGCCGTTTCGGGTAATATTTTAAATTCATTATTTTTATTTAATTATTGTTCTATGACATGATCTGATTTGCCTTTATATTTCACTATAGCTAGTTTTTGTACACTGCAAAGGAAATAATCAATATAAATAAATCACCGTGAAATTGCAAACGAAAGTTATTTCATTCCACATATTTCTCTTTCTTGCCTGTTTCTATCAAATGTTATTAATTCAACAATGGTATATTTTAATCGAAATAATGTGCTATATATTATAGTTTTAAATTGGTTTTCATTCGGTAAGCAAAGCCATTATTCATATTTTAATTATATATTTCAATTATTTACACTATGATCATAAAATGGTAAAGTCTATGGGTATGTTTATAGCAGTTAATCTTAAAACTAACTTAACTTTAGAAAAGTTAACTTTTGGTCTTATTTTAAAAATTCTTTCTCTCATAGAAAACTATGTTCAGCCAGACGGTTATAGGTTATATTATAATTATAACATTTTACGATATAACGCGCAGAGTACGATGACGGTTGCTACTTCATAACAAATCAATTTGATTCTTATGAGACACCAACTGACTAACAGATAGGATTACAGATTAGATTTAATTCTATGGACAATAGGAGATGGAACTGTATGCAAGGAATCCAAATTGCTTAGTAACTTAGTAACTATAAAGAAATACTCAGGTGTTGCGATTATGAAGAATAAGATTTCAATCGATTACAGATATTGTTTGCTCAAATCTATATCGATTCTACAATCTGCAATAAAATTTACAGTTACCTATGCTGAATGCAATATGTTCCATACTTAGGAAACTTATTCTTAAAAATCTAAGTGACCTTCAAATGTTTATTTACAGGAGTACACGCAATTAATGTAGTAACAACTGTACCAACAAATGTACGAGATATACTGAAGGCAATAAATATTAGTGATGTTAAATATTCATTTAACGAAACACGAAGGATTATACTTGGATCTGAAGCAGGCCCGAATAGACCTTATATGGTAAGATACTGAATGTCATTTCAGCATAATCAAACATAGCTAAACAAAAACATAATTGCAGATTCACCTCGAGTGTTTTTATCGTGGTCATATTTAGCTGAGTTTTAATATTTCCATTATCAAATGATACATATCTATACTGTTTGTGTGTATTTTGATGAATTAAAATTGTGTGAAGGGGTTATTTCAGATGTGACAAGAGAGCCTAGTTATTATTAACACCGGATAGAGTTAGATCATGATGTATAAGGGCAGAAAACGTAGCTTTTGGTTTGACATACTCGTATATAAAAACATTCTAGGAATATCTAACCTCACTACTTGTATTATTTGTACTGGTACATTATTTAGTAACGAGACTGGATCATAGAGATATTCCTTGTGTAGAAAAACATCGTTATATTACTATAGGATAAGGACAGGTCTCGTGTCTACTACTCCAGCTAAACGTATTCAAGTAAAAATTGTTATTAAAAATAATGTAATCTGACTATATCCTTTAAAAAAATTAAGTAAGAACCACTATATATGCAGTAAAATATAACTACAGCACTATAAAATATGCTGTAGGACAATGGCACCTCAAACAACATTTATATTATAGCTAAAAAGCTGTAGATACGTCATAAGCGCCTCGACAGCGCCTTGTTAAAACTTGGCTAGCTAGCTTATTTTTGACGGCCGCCCCGTTAATCCGCCCGTATGTAAGCAACATATAACTATTTCTTTTTCACCAGCGATATTGGGAATATGCCATCTTACTTCCACATTTTATCTAAGACAGTGTAACGTTACAATATTACTTTACGTATGTGTGCATTATCCTGCCAATTATTTTGTTAAAATATCATATAAGTAACGTATCTATAGCTTTTTAGTTATAATATCATTAATAAACGTTATTTTTTTCATATTTTCTTCAGGTATATTTAAAATTATCTCCAAGTAATCCAAAATATAAAGATTATCGTCGTTGGCTTTGCGGTGGAGTGATAGTTCACGACGAATACATACTTACATCTGCGGCGTGCATCGAAGACGCTAAAAACTTTTATGTCGTTTCTGGCATGATCAAGTAATATTTTTAAATTCGTATTTAGACCTACCATTAATCTATTAACAGAACTATAATTAAATTATACATATGAGTATGTATAAAAAAAACTTTGATATCCTTACAGATATGACGAACGTGACGATAGATACAGTAACACGTGCATCAAAAATGGAGCTAAGAAAGCTATTTGGAAATGTATACCAAGAAGTATGTGAAAATTAAGCTGAGAAAAACAAATAGATATTCATAGCTGCATTTGGTCATATTTGTAATCGTGAGATGGAATTACAAACATTTAGAACTGAATGCAGAACATTATGGAAATCTAGCTTTTTTTTCTCAAAAATATTTAACAAAACGTAATACCAATACAAGGAAAGATTACAAGGATATCTACTCTAAAAAATTAATCAGAATATCCTTGAATGAAGTATCTATCAAATCTAGACTTTTCATAAATCCACTGATATCTCAATCAATACATTTTCTATTCGATTTAGAGGAACTCCCTGGGGTAGCTTTGAAATCTGTGATCCAATACTAATGAAATGAAAATGGTATACTTTTGAAAATATTCGTTTTAAAATAAAGATTTTTCCAAATAAGTTTATGAATGACAAGTTCTCAATATAACAAATATTTAAAAAAAATACAACGGAATTGAGAATGTCCTCTTTTTGAAGTTTGTTAATAAAATAATTTTCGTTATTTATTATAGTAATGGTCAGTTTGAAATTTTGTTTGTAAAAACATTCCTTCCCAGATTATGTATTTGATGGACATGAAAACGATAACCTAAGGTGGATGAATAATGACATAGCTATTGTGAAAGTGGAAGATGACTTCGACTTTACACGTCGCATACGCGGATGTGATTTTATTCCCAAACCCATTGCCTACAATAATCAAACTAATAAATTTGAAGAGCCAGGAACTATGGCTTCAATAGCCGGTTGGGGAAGCACGTATAAATATGATGACGTAGGTACAAATAGAAATTTTAATTCAAATAGTAATTTTTAATATTACGTTATTATAAACGATATATTTTTCACAGTCGACAAAAGAAACTTTAACACAAGCACTCCTAGAATCAACAGTGCAAATAATATCCAAGACTCGTTGTAAAAAACGTTGGGGAAAGCGGTATCATAATATAATCGATAACTATATGATATGCTCAAAAGATTTAGTTCCAGACCTTAGTGAAATTTGTCAGGTAACTAAATAATAAAACATAAATTTTACACTAGAGTCGATTGTTTTACTTTTATAGGCTTTAAGTGTTTGACAACAGTCTCTCTGATTTTAAATAACGATGTGGTTCAAGATGGTAAATACGCTAAACCTAGAGAAACTGGTTCTCAAGTTCAGCTGCCGGAATGCACCAATAGATTGCTTGGTGACAGATATTTGAAAACAAAGTGGTAGCTAGCAAGACGACAGCTGCCGCAACACAGCAATAGGTGTTTGGCGGCAGATTTTCAACAAGAAAGTAGTAGCTATCAAGACGACATCTGTCGCAACACACCAATAGGTGCTTGGCGGCAGATTTTCAACAAGAAAGTGGTAGCTAGCAAGACGACAGCAGTCGCAACACACCAATAGGTGCTTGGCGTCAGATTTTCAACAAGAAAGTGGTAGCTAGCAAGACGACATCTGTCGCAACATACCAGTAGGTGCTTGGCGGCAGGTTTTCAACAAGAAAGTGGTAGCTAGCAAGACGACAGCTGCCGCAACACACCAATAGGTGCTTGGCGTCAGATTTTCAACAAGAAAGTGGTAGCTAGCAAGACGACAGCTGTCGCAACATACCAGTAGGTGCTTGGCGGCAGGTTTTCAACAAGAAAGTGGTAGCTAACAAGACGACAGCTGCCGCAACACACCAATAGGTGCTTGGCGTCAGATTTTCAACAAGAAAGTGGTAGCTAGCAAGACGACATCTGTTGCAACATACCAGTAGGTGCTTGGCGGCAGGTTTTCAACAAGAAAGTGGTAGCTAGCAAGACGACAGCTGCCGCAACACACCAATAGGTGCTTGGCGGCAGATTTTCAACAAGAAAATGGTAGCTAGCAAGACGACAGCTGTCGAAGCACACCAATATGTGTTTGGCGACAGATTTTCAACTTGAGAGTGGTATCTAGCCTGGTAGATTAAGGAAAATCCCTACCATTGCGCTATTATTTCAACACAATTTTTTTTTACCTAAAGTTCCAGCTCATTTGGTTTCAAAACTACGTCGATCGACGTAGTCTCCGAACATTAACGGAGCCATCATCGCTCCAAATAATTAACCCTTATAGAGGCTTAGAGAGTACTTTTACACATCAGTTGTAGAAACTAAAATGAAACGAATATTAAAGTATTTGATTTTGTATTCACAAATGTGATATTAATATTTCCAACTAAATGTACCAAGCTCTTAAATTTAATTATAAAGGTAATAGTTTTAATTTGTATGCATATACTGGGTGTTAGGTTAGACGCCGGGAATTTTTTTACAGGGTAATCATAAGTAGTTTCTAGTTCTAAATCAATAAAAAATAGATGCTTAACATTTGACCTTATTATCTCGAGAAAAGCAAAACTGATTTTCATTCAACATCAGATGATTTACGCAAAAAGGACGATGAATTCAACTCAATTCAATGTGCTTCGCCGCGTAGCACCTCGGTACGCGCCCCGCTTCCCATTGTTCTACCGTACGGCATTCCGACAATAAGCAGTTACGTAATGATTAACCTTGAAAAGCTCCCCTTCAAATCTGTTTAATGAACATACTTTTAAAAGTTTTAGAACAAACTTTAACTAAGGTTTTCTTTGTTGTTTATTAGTATTTGTTTTGATATTATTATTTATATGTTAAATGTGGTCATGAACTATCACACGATTGAAGGGTGTTAACCTTTAAACAGTCACCTGGTATATATACATAGACGTATATTATAAATTTACAGGAGAAATATGTAGATTGCACAGATATAATGTATTCGGCGGAGTCTGAAGAAGTCAAGCGCCGTGTCCTTAATCCGGATGACTTAATGCTTCACTCAGCTCACCATAATGATTCTGGAAGAAGGCAGGGTTTTGCGAGTGGAGGTTTCTGTGAGGTAATTTATAAAGTTTACAATGTTTAACCTTTTTTTTTACATGGGGATATCCCTACGGATATTCACCCTAGCCGGGCAGCTGAGGGTGGGTTATGTCCGACTTGCACGGACTAAAACCCCATGGTGCCTCCTTACACCTATTTGACCGGGGAGCAGGAACTGCCTACGGCACTGCGTCTGCTCACCCGGCAGGTGCTGGCTCCTCATAAGGGGCCCCTTCTGCGGCCTGAGTGGGTCAAGATAAGTACACCCCTCAGAGAGGGGCGGGTGTTAAACCCCCCCGACGAACTGTAGGAGTCGCACGGCACAATGCGCCTCCACCACGTAGGCCTGCTATCGTGCAGGGCGACGGACCTAACCGCGTCACGTCGCTCGCAGGCCCTTTACGGCAGCATTAAATCGTCGCCGACCCGTCGCCGCTGTGTTCATTGGCCGCGGGAGATGAGCCTGTTTAACCTATCTTGTCTTATTTAACTTATTAGTCAAATAGTTTAACCAGTGAAATATGAATCACGAACAAAATAATCACGAGGAAACGTGAACCTGAATAATCTTCTTATATTTTTTTCACCGTATGTGGGAAATTTCATTCTAGACTCAGACTCTCTAAGATCGACAAGACCTCAATGCTTGCATGATGATTATACCTATATCTTCTCTTATGAATAGGTTTATCACCCTGCAGTGGGTTTCTTACAGGCTGATGATTATGATAACGAGGTTTTAACTGAACCCTTTTATATACAAACATTTGAATCACAGTACACATACACTCATCAAAAAAGTCTAAGCAACATGTACTAATTTAAATTTTAGGATGGTTCTTCACATTATAACGTTGTATTTTATTTTTAAAATAATATCTTTAGGGTTCTATGATATAAAAATAACAGCTGTTGTCTTTATAAGTTCTTTTAATAACAGAAATGAACAATATTAGAATATACTGTAGAAACTAAGATACATAAGAAACTAAACTTTTTTCTTACAAAATGAAATTTCTAAAGAAAATGTATTTATTGTGAAAGAATAGAACAATTTAATACAAAGTATGGGCTCCTCTGCTATTCAGAACTTGTCGGCAACGATTATTCATTGAATTAATGAGACTGTTTATGTCATCTTGCGGTATTCGCTCCCAATGGAATTATAGCAAATTCTTCAGCTGTTGGGTTGTTGTCGCTCCGTCCAAGTCCTTCAAAACACGTCTCTGGAGCATGTCCCATGCGTGCTCGATGGGGTTGAGATCTGGCGATTGTGCAGGCCAGGGCAATACCCGGATGTTCTCCGTTGCAAAGTATTCACTGGTTCGCCGAGCTGTATGTGAACGCGCATTGTCATGCATTAACCTAAAATCGGAGCCAAAGGTTTGTGCAAATGGGTAGACATAAGGTCTGAGAATATCCTCAATGTAATTTTCAGCATTCATGTTTCCATTTATAAAAACGAGCTCAGTTCGCCTGTTCTTCATAATACCCGCCCATAACATAACTGTTGAGCCGCTGTATGGATGAACTTCCTGAACGCACCTGAGCCTTTCAGTATTTCCGGGCCGACGATACACTCGCACCCTTCTTGTATCAGGCTTAAACCCGAATTGCGACTCATCGGAAAACATAATTTTATCCCATTGTTCCTGGGTCCATGTTATGCGTTCTCTACACCATTCATATCGACGAGCGCGATTCCCGTGACGTATCGGTGGGCACCTGATTGGGCGTCGAGCTCGTAGGCCGTACTCATGCAGTCGATTTCGCATAGTTTGAGGACTTACATCAACACCACTTGAAATTTGTAGCCTCAAACTTATCTCTCGAGCGGTTAACATCGGCTGGCGTCTTGCAGTCAGTTGTATGTACCGGTCTTGCCGAGTGGTTGTACTCCTTTTACGGCCTGGATGCTGTTCAGCGGGTTCTCCTGTATTATTGTAGCGCTGCCAAAGACGACAAATAACACTTCTATGAATGCCAAAATGTCGAGATACCTGAGATTGATTACTTCCCGCTTGCAACATCCCTACAGCCCTTTGCATTTCATCTGCCATTAAATGACGATGCTTCATGACGTAAAGAATATCTAACAATTCAATTTTGTCGCTAACTTTATTTAAATGGTTGGTAAAATTATAAAATCAAGACTAAACGTAGCAATTAAAACGCACTTAAATTCAAACAAATTCGCAGTCATTTGAATTTTATGAAAAAACAAAACATAATCAAATTTTTTTTTACAACCAGCCAGTATGTCATCAATAACAAAAAAGTTTACTTACCTACGCACTTTGTTTGAGTAAATACTTAGAAATTAATTAATATAAATGGTAAAATTTGTAATATCACGCATGTTGCTTAGACTTTTTTGATGTGTGTAGTACCATTTCTAGGACATGAAGTACATTCAATTGGGAAGCTAAATTCACACATTCAACACCGTGATGCAACCATAGCATGATGGTAGGGTTTTTTCTAAGTCCACCTGGCTAGCTACCAATCTCAAATTGAATATCTATCGCCAAGGACCTGTTGGTGCGTTCCGGAAACTACGCTCGAAATTGCCCCCTCTAAGTTTGGCGTGTTTACCATCATTAACCACTTTGTCATTTAATATAACGTGTGATTGTGACCAAACGCTAAATACCTATAAAATATAAAAAAATAGTGCGTGGAGTCTCTCCGTACCGAAGAAGTGACACTTCGTAATGTGGAAATGAAAATAGGAAGGGGTAGAAATTGATTTTTAGTGAAATCATATTGTCTCTTTAAGACAAACTTTATTAACATTCCTTACAATTCACGCATCTTTTAATTATCAATTTCGAGTGGAGAAATATCCAAATCTATAACATTTAAAATGGGATTATGATAACTAAAGTAAGATACGAAATGTTTGATTATTTTTCTCACTCTGTCTCTTTCTATTCCCCCTCCCCAGGAGCGTTGAACGTTTAACGTAACAGTGCTTTCATACGCCCTCCATGGTAGCGTTAAACGTTTAACGCAACCTTGTTGAAAGTCGCATTAGAAGTTTCACTTCAAAAAGTATGCATTGCTTCCGTCACTAAGGGGATGCGATGACACATATTGTTTTATAACTTTACCTTTTTCAGAACGACCACGGTGGCCCTCTCGTCTACGGCACTGGAATTAATTCTGTTGTCATTGGCATCATATCTGCCTGCTTAGTGAAAGAGAGAACTAACAAGTGCTACGGCCCTTTCCTCTACACCAGTGTCTACAGAAATAGGATTCTCATAAACTGCGCTATATATAAAGATGTGGCGTAAGATATTAATCATTTAAATGTGTTTTGTGATAGTTTTGAAAGATTCTTACTTTTCAATTGTTTCAGCTCTGATTGTGATAAGATGTTTCGATCAAGCATTACTCACACGGAGACAGAAATGAGTTGGATCGACCATCCTGACGGGTAAATAATATTAAATCGCAGCTAGTATTTGTTTGCGGTCTCGCCGCCTTAATGTAGACCTAGGGAAAATACACTTTATATACACAATACCACTTTTACGTGTGACAACTTGTACCCAAAATAACATGATGATCGCTTAAGTAGTTAATGTATGAAAGGCCTTTTTTTTTTTTTTTTTTTTTTTTTTTTTTTTTTTTTTTCAAAAATCCCCCTTTCTCCCTCTTTTCTTACTCTTCTCCCCGCACACTCTCCCCATCTTTTTTTTCTTCTTCCTTTTTTTTTTTTGGGGGGGTTTTTGTTGCCGAAGTAGGAGTTATTTCAGTTTGAAAAGGCAAAAAGGTCCCTAGGGCCTTCTCCCCGGTAGTAGTTATGTATGAAAGTATAATAAACAAAGAATGCTATTGAAAGAAAGAAAAAGAAAATATATGTATTGTAGCAAATACACGGACAATACAATAGCTAAATAAATAGAGTTACAAAGATATGTATAACATAAAATAGACAAAAGAAAGTAAAGACAAGACATTAAAATTATGCCATGGTATTGCTACAGTGCAACAATGGTGCACAATTTCTAATGTGCTGGCTGCCACCTTAGTAAGTGCCTCCAGCGTTGATCTTCAAATGTGGCCAAGCGGGTTTACACACTATAGTAATAACAATATAATAACACTATAAATATGAAATTTATAAAATATAGATGTATATAAGTAGATATAAAATAAACACAAGTGAATAAAATTTGTTAGTTAACATTGTATTATTTAGTTATTTCGTGACAAATTCTTAAAAATCAATGATCTCTCAGAGTTACTTAGAGTTTTTGTATACATTTATAATGCATTTTAATACGTTTCTTTTATAGTATCTGACGACGATAGTAGACCATGATGTCTGATATTGGATTTAGTTGGGAACTGACTCTCATGTTCGTTTGTTACTAATAGTATAAAAAAAAACATCTATGGCTTCATCGCGGTGATTTCTTAATTTTCCTTTCACCGGCTCAATACAAAATGAACCTGCACGTCGAATCATCATCGCTTCAAAATAAGTCACACTCTATATATGTTTTATAGCATTTCAATAAATATTTTTGTCCCTTGATATACACAAAGTAGGTAATTCGTTTGCTTTTAAATCCATTAATATATTAAGCATATCTATCTATACATATAATAAGAGTGTAAATCTAACGTGTCTGTACTTTTCGTGAAAAAATTTGTTGCAGGTGTCTAGGAATAAGTAATAGTATACATTTCAATCATTTTTAGAAATGTCTGTCTGTCTATTTGTATGAACACGCATCACTACTAAAGTACTGGGCTCACAATAAAACCTTATATAAGAAAATTATAAATCATATATTCGGGAGTAACTTAGTCTTTGTTTCATTAAAATCGGTCCACTCTATCAAAAGTTATTGTAATTTTAATGGCGCCGCGACTTAAGTGTGAGAAAAAAGTAGATAAGCAAATGAACTAAATACGTTCAGATGACTTTATTAGTCATTGTTTTGTACATCAGGTTCCACGTGGACGAAGTCGCGGGCACAGCTAGTCTTAAATAACATCACACATATTACAGGAGATATTAGAGAAATAACCATAAGCATATAGTGTGTTGTTTCGGAATAGTAAAATGAAAATGAACACAATTTGCTATAAAAGAGGGACCTTTATTTGAGCCAACA
Organism: Antheraea yamamai; assembly: GCA_036509395.1. Lineage (NCBI taxonomy): Eukaryota > Metazoa > Arthropoda > Insecta > Lepidoptera > Saturniidae > Antheraea > Antheraea yamamai. The sequence goes on along the minus strand of AP028449.1, from coordinate 8,333,390 downwards.
CTCTTGCATATATTACTTACTAGCGGGCCCGGCTGACGTTGTCCCGCCCTGATTACCCCCCCGCAACCCCCCTTGTGGGTGGAATTTCGTAAAATCCGTTCTTAGCTGACCTCTACTCGGCGAAAGGAATATTCCTACCATATTTCAAGTCGCTACGCCTTATGGTTCCAGAGATATCGTGATGAGTCAATATATAGGTGGGAATCTCTTATATATATATATAAGATAGATTACTAAATAAAATCAATATAAATCTTACCACAAAAGAAAAAGAATATTTAAAGCTATTACTTCACAAATTTATTATAGTACTAGCTGTGCCCACGACTCCGTCCGTGTCGAACCTAATGTAAAAAGCAGTGACTAATAAATTACTACTCTTCTCTCACTTACCTCGAGCCGTCATTCAAATTACAATAACTTTTGACAGACTGGACCGATTTTAATGAAACAAAAACTAAGTTACTCCCGAGGATGTTTTATGAATTTGTTGATGACATTTTATTGTGAACCCCGTACTTTAGCAGTGATGCGTGGTCATACAAACAGACAGACAGACAGACATTTCTAAAAATGATTGAAATGTATTCTATTACTTATTCCTAGACACTTGCAACAATTATTTTCATGAAAATCGAAAAAGTACAGACACTTTAGATTTACACTATTATTATATTATATGTATTTAATTTAATAATAAGCCCGCCCCATCTTGTCTTACTACTGTATTAACTTTTAAATTCTATTCTACCGTAATTAACGTCAAACGTCATACGCGAAGACAACGCACGACAAATTTTTATAAAGTATTATGAACATTATTCACAAAGATTATAAGCGATCATTATAATTACTTATACTTTATATTCTAGACCAGCGAAAAACGAACTTGCAAAAATCAGAAGAAATGCACTAGACGTCAATAAAACTCTTACAGTATCGCAAAATGTTTCAAAAAGCAACAAGAGAGACGCAGCTAATGTTTTGGTTAAATCAAAACAACACAAAGATGTCATTAGTTAAGCCTTTGATAAATTTAGATTAACTACAGTATCTATGAAATGTTGATTCTGATGGATAATTAAATAAATTAAAACTTTATTGAATTTTATTTCAACCTTGCACTTGATAACCTAATTAGAACGTTTTATAAATCCTTTCCTCCTACTGTGAAAGCTATTTTTATTAATGATATACTAATAAGTAAAAAACTGTAGATACGTCATTAGCCCTTCGACAGTGCCTTCTTAGAGCTTCGATAGCTAGCTTATTTTTGAAGGCTGCTCCGTCAATCCGCCCGTATCTAAGCAAAATATTAACTGTTTCTTTTTCACCACCGATATTGAGAATATGCCATGTTACTTCCACATTTTATCTAAGATAGTGTTGCGTTACAATATTACTAATAATACATACGTAAGTATGTGTGCGTTATTTCGTGCCATTTATTTTGTCAAAATATCATGTAAGTAACGTATCTACAGCTTTTTAGTTATAATACCTTCACAATAAAAATCACAAAAGCTCATAAACTCAAACGTCTGTAAGTTATTTTGTAAAGTGCGTTTCGTTTTAATATTTTTTTAAATAGTCGTTTCGATATATAAGTGGTTATGAATTTTCAGTATAAGTAATAGATTTCCTGTGAATATCCACGATTAAATTTATTACTAGGTGTTAACCGCGGAATACTTCTGCGTGGAATTAACAAAACAAAATTTGTACAATGTCGACGTCGGCAAGTTTCTCAGCATTGTTTCTTTAATCTGTATATATAAAGGAATACCTAACTAACATATCAACTCTTACACTGGAGATGAATACAAAGGATTTTTTTTTATTATACCTCTAAAGTGCTCAAAAAGGAGAAAGTTTGTATGAAAATCCGGCATTTTCCGCTAGTCAATCACTTAATTAGTTAATTACTTATTCTTTTATATAATATTTATAGATATAAGATAAAGAGTCGAAATTAATTACTGCGTAGAAAACGCGTGCGAGGCCGCAGGAAAGTGCTAGTAGTATTTGCGCGGAACACTATCTGTCCCTAAAATAAAATTAGTCAAGTTTCCTTAAGTCAAGTCTGTTATAATATGTTGATGCTATCTGCTAGCGAATGTCTTGTAAAAGGTGGTCCAACCGTTTTGAAGATTAGGCGTAATATACAGACAGACAAATAAAAATTGATTTTTTAAATGAAAATTGCCGTCTGTTATTTTGTCATTACAAATAGACACTTAAATTTTATTTATTTGTGTTGATAATGATAGTAATAGTGATTTTAAGGGGCCGTATTTGCTTATCTGCCTCAAATATAATATTTTTGTTTGAATTCTTCATGTGGTGGTAGAGCTACGCTGAAGCTATTACTGGTTTCAGCATCAATGGGTCGGCTCGCCCGGGGTACTACCACCCGACCCGTCAGTGAAAGTGCCGAAGGACCACCTCCCCTCTCCTCTAACCCTTTCCTCCCTTTCCCCCAAACACAAGCTGGCAGCGCATTTTCGATTCCCCTGGTGTTGTTAGTGTCTATGGACGGTGGTGATCACTTAACATCAGATGACCCACCTGTTCGTTTGCCTGATATGACATAAAAAAAAACCAAAATCAAGAAATTTGAATTGAAAAATTGAACTCTAATGATATCATCATCTGTGTTTTATGATTCGGGTACTGAAGCTTAGCTAGAATACACTTCTTATTTCACCAATTGATTTGTAAAATAACATACTAAAACAGATTTATACATTAGTTTTGCAAATTTTCAGTAAAAGTGTCAAGTGTCAAGTCAGTGTTATATAGTCTATAAATATTATAAAGATAGAGATATTATAGACAATAGATATTCGGCTCGTCCCGTAGTGACCTCCAGGTTAGGACCGGGTTGAGGCTCACCATCCCAAATCTCCCCGCTGTATTTAGTGAAGACGACTCCCATGAGGCCGTTTTAGTTTTTATGCCGGAAGTGGCTAAAACCGCGGGAGCAATGAAACGAATAGAGACAGAAATGACTAAAAAAGAATATATGACAAGAAACGGGAACTAAAGAAATTGCAAAATAAAATAAAATTGAAGGCATAGATGGTGGCAATTTATATATATATACTCGTATATATATAGGAAGAAAAGATTGTAAGAAGTTAAGAAAGGATTGTAAAAGTTAAATAAATGTATAAGATATCATATAAGACAATAAAAAGAACAAGACAAAACGACAAAAAGAAAATAGCTGTAAGAAAAGAACGCAAAGAACTAGGCAATAAAATAGACATAGATAGATTAAGTATAACAATGTTGTAGAAAAAATAAAAAAAATAAATAGGTAACAAAGATCATGGATGTACGTCCAGGAACGGGAGCTGTATAAAAAAAAATAAGTTTATAAATATTTGAATAATTTCCTTTTAAGTCTTATTCAATTCGAAAGTTTATATTATCATTCGAGATTGATAATGCAATAATTTTTAAGTGCCAATCAAATTTTGCTAACTCCTGCATGAAATTGATTTGATAAAAAATATGTTTTTTTAAAAGTCTCTCGTCTCGAGTGACTTTACATCATGACAGTTCTTTTTTGTTTCTGCGTCGTAATTTATTTTTTTATAAGTAATATTTGGAATACTTTCTAACCTTGTGTATAGAATATTTGTGATAAATAACATTTTTAATAGAGGTATCTTTATTATTTTAGCTGCTGAAGCTATAGAAGTAGCAACAGAGTTACCACATGAAGTCACAACGATATTAAATGAAACTAGAAGAATTATAAATGGCAACGAAGTCAGAGACGGTAGACCTTACATGGTAAGTGATAATAAAAATACTGTATTTGAAGACATATCGACTTAAATCGATTTTTTTATATCATAAGGGACAAACGAACGGGTAACCTGATGATGACCTGAACACCTGATAGTAAGTGATCCCCGCCGTCCATAGACACCAGCAACACCAGGAGAGCCGCAAGTGCCTTGCCGACCTTTTAAAGAAATGTACGCTCGTTTCTTAAACATTTGTTACTCGTAATGGCTTGGAAACACCGCCGCTGGGAGTCGATTTCACAGGGTTGAAGTAAATGACCTTGAGAACCTCACCGTAGAAGACCTCCACTCATCAAGGTGGTGTGGATGAAATTTCAGTTTCAGGTGGGTTACGATAGTGGAATGCAGCGGCAGATATCGGTCCAAACAACTCCTCTGAACACTCAACGTGGTAGATGCGATAAAAGACGCAAAGAGACGCGATGTCCCGACGCAGGGCCAATTTACTAATGTACCAAACTTTATACAAAAATATGTACCTATTACTAAGGTTTCATTCAATTCTAGGTTTATTTAAAACTTCCACGTAGCAACAAAAAACAACCGAACTATCGCACATGGCTTTGCGGTGGAGTCATCATTCACGAGGAATATATTCTAACATCGGCTGCTTGCATAGAAGATGCGGAACATTTTTACATAGTTTCTGGAACTTATAAGTAAGACTGATAAAGACTATTACTAATCGTATACAATATTTTTATCTATATTTATTAATTTTGCTGTTTATGCTGGTTTGTTATGGTATATAGTAGTAGCTGGTAGTTGCTAATTTTCTGGTTATAACCTATAATGAAGAAACGTAGTAAATCTCATAAGGAGACATCCAATCGTCGCCCATTTCCTCGTGATTACTCCAAGGAATCGTTTTAATCATGAACGCGAAATATAATGATTAACCTATAAGGTTTATAATCCTTTTTTAGATATGCAGACGAAGACGACAGATACAATAATCCGTGTATTAAAAATGGTGCGAAGAAAGCTATTTGGAAGTGTATTCCTAAAAGTAAGGACCATGTAACTAACATTTTTTTTTCAATGAAAAATACCTCATCTTTCGAAGAGTTTTTAAATGATGTTGCAGAGATAACTTACGATAACTTGCTAAACGCAGATGCGGAACGTAGGTCTTTGGCGACTGATTTCCTATTTGTGAATAGTAGCTAACCAGGTTTTGATTTTATCAAAGCTTTCACAGATAAATTTGATGGAAGTCTATTTTCATTGACCATAAAGATTAAGGTTCATAAACCTAACATATGTGTTGTTGGACAATTACATTTTTTTTGATATTTGTAAAATCGAAAACAATTTGTAACTTGACTAGACAATTTTCATGTTTAGTTAGTTACATCTTCATTTTCCATATTTTCAATCGGAATTTCCATAATCGTTAGAATATCGAAGCGACAAGTAAATAATCAATATATTATAGCTATCGTTATGTGACCTAAGTTTAATGGAAATTGATTATGCTTCATCTAATCATAATATTTCAGATTATGTATTTGATGGACATGAAAATGATAATATTAGGTGGATGAACAACGACATAGCTGTTGTGAAAATAGAAGATGGGTTCGATTTCACTCGAAGAATACGAGGATGTGATTTTATACCTAAACCGATTTGCTATAACAACCAAAGCCAGACACTGGAGAATCCCGGAACTGTAGTATCCATTGCTGGATGGGGAACCACTTTTAGATATAATGACGTAACTTTATTATTTCATTTCACCATAATCTCTTCTTATTTTAAACGAGCTGTACCCGCAGCTCCGCACGCTTGTTTTTAAATTGTATCAAAGAGACATAAAATTGTGAGACCATGTACAATTATAGACTCTTTAAATACAATTGTAAGTACAACACGCACACCACTTACAGTAACATGTAACGTATACATTAGATATATAAATACTAACAGTGTGTCGAATGAGTAGGCCCGTTCCCTCGGCGTGGAGCCCTTGAGTACGCTGCTCGCGCGATACAGTGACACAAAATCTTACAACACTGCAACAACATTACACATATCACCTTCAAACACGTGCACGCACACATAGTGATAGTGGAAGGGTTTTTATTTTTGTTTTTCCCTTATTGAACTGAAACAGTTTAGAAAAATTATCCAACACAAAATACATATAAGAGTTGTTGAGGTATATATGCTTGGTACACATATATGTTTCAATAACTCATATATGTATGAATATGTAGCTAAGCTTAGGTTAGCTAAGCAGGTCGCGAATTGCATGAATCAGGCAACAGCCCAAGCCGAGGTGTGCCGCGCACCCTTGAGCTAGTTGTCAAAATAAAATCGACTGAGTGCCTTAAGCGCTTGCCTTTGCAGTCCGGTGAAGCTGTTAAGACCTTGCTAGGTCAATAGCGTAGTCAGTTCGAAAAAAAAAAAGTGTCGAATGAGGTTTATCATCAGCAGTCATATATTTGGAACCTTAACCCACTATATAACTACCACAGTGTTAACTTACACTGTATAAGGAACTAATTAAACAATAATTTAAAGATGTTTTTATAATTATACTAGCGGGCCCGGCAGACGTTGTCCCACCCTGATTATAAATAAAATCCTTGACAAATTATATACCAAAACATTCCTCATGAATCACTTTATCCACTGGTGAAAACCGCTTGAAAATCCGTTCAGTAGTTTTTGAGTTTATCGCGAACAGACAGACAGACAGACGCGGTAGGGGACTTTGTTTTATACTATGTAACGATAATATGCCCATATTGCCAATAAGTAATACATTTATGGTCTAATATCTTATTAGAAAGATACCTTCTATCTTCAAAATTATTATTAATAATTATAATGTTGAATTGTAAACAATGACTGAGCTCACGTCCTGAAATCTTCCATAGATATAAATCAAGATCTAATATTTTCTATCTGGTTAGGCAGTTTTTAATATTCGACAATTTAAGTAGTGGTCATTGAACTCAATGTAACTCATCCTTATATGTTACTATGGTTACTGGGTTATATAGACAAAAGCGCGGTATAAGAAAAAAATGGCCGCGAAAATGATCAAAATCACAATATAATTCAAATTACATACATAAATACAGATATATGAATTTCAATTATATTTATTCTTGGTGTCCAGTACAACGCACGTCTTACGCACAGGTTTACAGTGAGCAACATATTTTTGGTAAATTTCATGCGGACGAAGCCAAGGTTAACGGCTAGTCTAAATTAAAATAAACTAAATTACTGTTTATAATGTTCGCTATCTACCGGTGAAAATCCAGTAAAAATCGGTCAAACCGTTTTGGAGATAGCACTGCGGGCGAAGCCGCTGTAATTTAAGCTATCTGCCAATAAAATTCCAGCCAAAATCGGTCCAGCCGTTTCGGAGATTACCCAGAACAAACAGATAGACCGACAAAAATTTTAAAAATTGCATTTTTGTTATCAATAGCTTGTATAGTTTCAGACCCAATCAGTAAAAAAAATATATTTTGATATTACATACAGACACTTCATTTTTATTATATGTATAGATAGATAATGTGATCTAAAATGGTAACAACACGCTAAACCGATAAGGGGACTGATTCATATGATCAGTTGCCATAATACATCTAAAATTGGTGTTTGGCGACAGATTTTCAATATGAGGTTAGTGGCAAATCAGGTAGCAATAGAAAAAACCTTTGCCGCGTTTTTATCATTACATTTTATAAAACAAAGTACCCTACTGCGTCTGTCTATCTGTCTGTTCGCGATAAACTCAAAAACTACTGAACGGATTTTCATGCGGTTTTCACCATATAAAGTGATTCATGAGGAAGGTTTAGGTATATAATTTGTCAAGGATTTTTTTTTATTCTCAGGACGGGACAACGTTTGCCGGACCCGCTAGTATATGTAATAATGCAAAAAAGTTTTTTTTTATTGTAGCACGGCAGAATGACTGCACTATGCCTTATGGTAAGCATAGTACAATCCAAAAACAATGTCGACCACCGAGTGACACACCATCCATCGCCGTTCGCCGCTGTCATGCCGGCCTGCGAAAAGCTGGATATGCACAGGCTGATCCCGAAACGCGACCCGCAGAAGCGAATCACTATGACGGGATTTTTCGCCATATACATGGTGGTTGCGACCCAGTCAGGCTGTAAAACCCTACCAACTCGCTTTCGCCATTGCCTCGTTCGTTATTCAGCAGGGTGCACCACGTGCAGGTGAGGTTGGCTTGGGTGTCTCAAGTCGTATGATGTTATTCGACACCCCTTACACCCTAGTACAGTAATTTGATAAATTACTGAACAGTTTTTATGTATATGGCATATAGGAATTACAAATAATATTTAAAAAAAATTATTAGACTCAATATAATTAAATCAAACTTCTTCCTAAACTTCTTCGTTCTAAAATTTCATCTTATTCTTCAAACTATACATTTAGTATTACATGATATAAAAAAAACAATCGTCATTAATTTACAAATCTTTTTTAACCTCAGTGGGTAAATAGAAGAAAGGACAATCAGCAATGTCTTCTAGAAGCGGACGTGGAGATCATAACTAAGAATAGATGTAAGCGACGCTGGGGATCTCGATATCACAATATTATTGAAAACTACATGATTTGCAGTAAAGATATTGGTCAAACGATGTCGGAGATTTGCAATGTAAGTAAGATTCTTCAGATTATCAATTCAAAATCTAGAAAGCATATGTTTCTAGCAAGTGTTGATTTTTATTGCATTTGAACTATGCACAATACAAATGCACCATGTAAGCCCAGTAGTATCACTTTTAACATTATCTATAGCTCACTTACATTTACTTATTTATTCACTGCTGGATGTAAGCTTCTTATTCCTTATACCATCTGTTTCGGTTCATTGACAATCTAAGTGAATCCTGCGATTTGGATATTCATTCTTAACTACGCAACTGTTCATCGAATATCCGACGCAACCAATTAGGTAACAGCCAAAGCCGAGGTGTGTCGTGCACTCATGAGCTAGTTGTCAAAATAAAGTCAGCTAAGTGCCCTAAGCGCTCGCCTTGGTAGTCCGGTGAAGCTGTTAAGGCCTTGCTTGTAGTTAGTTCGAGAAAAAAACCGACGCAACCCTTGAAGTTTCTGTTTTAGCTCAGTGGGCTTGATTAATTTGATTTCCAGCGCATCATTTGTCATTTTGAATCTATTCCAATATTCGGTATTACGTTTTTTTAACATGATTAAAGGTTCCGTAGTCATATCCTATGGAAATTTTCTTGCTAATTTCGACTGTACACTGATCTCTATCGTTGTAAAGTTGTATAGGTGTGCAGATCAAAACGATATCTAAAATAGGTTAAATGGAAGAAGGAAATTACTAAAAGTGTTTTTTCAGTTGCTGTTATTAAAATTAATTTAGGCATTTAAATATGAAATGAGAAAAAAATCTATGGAATTATGGCTAATAGCATAATGTGTGAAGTATGTTAGTAATCCATTATTAAAGAATATATAATTTTTCACACGTTTGCTTTGGTGGTGGTGACAGAATGAGATAAATAGTTATGCTTGCTATCTAAAGAATACAGAAAGATGTATATACCAGTCAACTTAAGACATTGTGATAAAGGTAGTGTTCGATAAGTCATTTATTTTTAATATAGGAGAAGTATGTCGACTGTCAAGACATAAATTATTCGGATGAAGACGATATGCGTAGAGATGCCCATTTTATGAAATCGGAGAAGATTCCTACAAATCTTGTGATGCATTCCGCTTATCACAACGAAACCTATGGAAATAAAACATTAGTTGACTCTGATAGAAGGTACGGTGGTGGTAACATGGCAGACGGTGGATTTTGTGAGGTTTGTTAAATCATATTGTATGTATTATATATGCAATCTAAGAACACGTATACTTGTAAAACTATGTAACGGGAAAAAACATAACTTAGTCGACTGTAAAAGAGATCTAATTAGTTATTCAAATAGTGATATTTTAAGTGTAAGGAGGAAATGTAGGGAGATTCTACAGATGATTTATGGCTTTCTTATCACAGTTTTAGAGTTGAAGTAACACTCATATAAGTTTAGATTTGTTTCTCTAGTGTGAGTCTATTAATTACGCGTTGTCGATCTCTCAGAATAAAGATAGTGTATGCGAAATCATTTGTGAATTATTAACAGAATAAAGAAAAAACCCTTATATGCAATAAAATACACAAATCCACTTTACACCGGTAAAATTGGCATGAAAAATTTGGCCTGCATTGTACCAAGTAACTGTATAAATATTTATTAATGTAATAGGTAGTACTTTTATTATTGGCTTGTAACTATGTAAGTAATTCGTTTTAATTGATTTGTTTAATTGATTTCTCTTATTTGGTATTTATGCCCAAAGTATAAAGATTTTTTTAACTAAGGTCAGTGAATTTACGATATAAATGTCATAAGTATAAAGTATTTGCATCACAGTTTAACAATCAAAAGAAAAAAGAAGATAAGACGCCGTGGTTGTCTCTAAATATGACTACATTTATAATGTATCACAATAGTCCTACTTTTTATATACTTACTAGTGTATTGTCATGTTGACGATCCTAAAATAAATAAATACTATATTATATTATAATACTAGCGGGCCCGGCAGACGTTGTCCCGCCATGATTATAAAAAAATCCTGGACAAATTATATACAAAAACGTTCCTCGAGAATCACTGTATCCAGTGGTGAAAACCGCGTAAAGATCCGTTCAGTAGTTTTTGAGTTTATCGCGAATAGACAGACAGACAGACGCGGTAGGGGACTTTGTTTTATACTATGTAATGATTTTTGTAATTTATAGAATGATCACGGCGGACCTCTTGTTTATGGCACCGGAGTTAATTCTGTCGTAATTGGTGTTATTTCGGCTTGCCTTGTGAAAGAAAGGACTAATAAATGTTACGGACCGTTCCTTTACACGAGCGTTTATAAGAATAGGCAGTTCATATCTTGCGCTATATACAAAGATGTAGAGTAAGTTTCCAGTTTTTATTTTATTGATACTTATAAGAATTTGTTTATACTTTGTTCAGTTTGATATGACACATCGTTTACAGAGCTTATGTATGGTACAATCCTCGTCAAACTTTTAGCCGCTATGGAAATAGCCGTAAGTTCACGCTTACGTGTATTATAGTCAAGGTTTTAATAAAAATATAATTAAAAATTTGATGGCATTTATTTATCTTTAACTTGTCTCGATGTCATATATGTAATATAATACGTATTTATACTCAAATTTATTCAATGTGAACCTATATTCTGAGCGGTAAAAAAACTTAGCTAGGATTGTAGACATACGTCATAATCAATAATAATATTTGGTACTTAGGTATATAATGCACCGCGTTCGCCGACCATTACCGCGGCCAGCTCAAATTACCTTTTTTCGCAAGTCTAACCTAACCAAACCAAACCGTGACGAAACTGTTTTGTTTTAACCTAAAAATCATTTAGTTGCTAATATACAAAATTACCACCGATTGTTCGGAGGTGACATAACCTCAAAACAGTACCGCATTGCTTATTATACTTTTTTTTTTTATAAATCATTTGTAACGATTAAAAGCTATCGATATGAATATTTAAAAAAAAAAAAACAAATTTTAGTTATATAGTCGAGATTTACACGTTCTTTTTTTAAAGACTTTTTATTAAATTTGTTTTTATTGTTTACCAGATATTTATTTTTACAGACCTAAATGCAGACGTCAATTTAGATCAGGCATAACGCACGTTGAAAAAGTACTTTCATGGAAGGACCATCCAGACGGGTAATTAAGTAGTATATAGAATGACTAGCATCGCTTGTTTTAATATAGATTTAATCTACCTCTCAGGAACAGTCCATTTCTTAAGATGATACCCTATATCTTTTTCTGCACCTCTGACAAATGTGTATGCAAAATTTTATGATGATCGGATGAGTAGTTAAGACGCAAAAGCGTAATAAACAAACAAACTTGCTATCATATTTATAATATTAGGATTCTTCCAAGGTACCATACCAAACCTAATGGTAACCACGTTACAAGCGAATCTACAATGATTAGCAATTCTTTAATGTATTATCACGCTACAGTTAAAGGGTTCATTATAGTAGGACAAAGGTTACGAATTGCCTGGGAGATTGTCCACAAACACATGTTTATGCCTCAAGTAACGGCTTTGTTTCGAGAGATGCAATGTGCCATAAAACTGAACAGCCCACAACACGAGTTTATGTTTTAATATAAGCATAATATTATAAATAATGTACGAGATGAGATGAGAACAATGTAACAACGTTATGAGATAAGAAGGACTTGGCTCAAACAGTTCTTCATAAAAGTTTCTCAGCAAAGTAAGACGTTACAGTCGATGCGATCTTGAGTATGTGGTAGTATTTAGTAGTAGCTAACTTATAACATCTTATAAACGTTATACGTCAATAAGCTTATACTGTAGTTTCTCTAACTCAGGAACTTATTATGACAGTATTTGCGACAATTTGTAAAGTATTTCCAATTTATATAATTTGAGAATTATAAAATTTTGTAAAAGCTAACTAGGCGCTGTAAACTATCTGTGGGTATGAATTAATTAATAATGCTATTAATTGATGAGATGGGAAGAAATCTGTACGTTTGTCAAAGCTTTCTACGAGTACCACAAACTAGTGGGGTAATTGACCGCGGCTTGGTGTAATGATTGATCGATCGAAAGTTATTAAAAATAAACAAAAAATATTTGTTTTTATAATTTGTCTGGAATAGCAACAGTGTTTTATTAAAAACGTTCCAAATTATGTTCAAATTTAACGTAGGATATTTAAATTAATGAAAATGATATCAGATCGAACCAAAAATGAAAGAGATCAACTTTACTGTTACCTTAGTTTATAAATATAGATTATAGCGTATGTGTTGAACAATATAAGAATACTTATAATTACATCGATAATTCCAAAGATTTTTTCTTCCCACAGTCCAGCTAAAAATGAACTAGACACAGGAAAGAAGGAGGAACCAGCACCAGAGATCGTGCAACGCGCTCAAGACACTCCTGTTGATGCGACGGGCGACAAAGTGTTCGCGGAAAGCGGTTTTATACTTCGATCATCGAATATTACCAAATCAAATGAAACGAAAATGGCCTAACATTAAACATGTAGTGATTGCTAATAATAAAACTTTATTAAAATCAAATTTGACTAGTTCATTTATTCGTTTGTATGGGCTTCCATATACAGTCCTGAGTATAGTAGAGCGCGCCTACTCACAATATACTCAAGAGCTTAATACAATACGAAGTGAAAATAATATTATAAGAATGTAACCCCAAGTTTTCAAGATGTTTTTTTTTTATATCATAGGAGGCAAACGAACAGGCGGGTCACCTGATGTTAAGTGATCACCGCCGTCCATAGACGCTAGCAACACCAGGGGAGTGCGTTGCCAGCCTGTGTTTGGTGGGATGGGGAAACAGGGGAGAGAGGAGAGAAGAGGGGAGGGGAGGTGGTCCTCCGCCGCTCTCACTGACCGAACGAAACACAATGCAAGCACTGTCATTTCACGTTGGTGTTTCTGTGGGTCGGGTGGTAGTACCCCGGGCGAGCCAACATATTCATGCTGAAACCAGTAATAGCTTCAGCGTAGCTCTACCACCTATAAAACGCTGTTACACATATACATACATATACCTAAATTTGTGTTCTGTGTGACTATGTACAGAGCGCCTCCGGCGGTCTTACTGACCGAACGAAACGCAACAATGAAAGCACTGTTACTTCACGTCAGTTTGGCATGCACTGTAAATACTTTGTAGTATTAGACTTTGATCATAATATAAGATGGTGTGCACTAAGAAAGATGATGGTGATATGGTTTTTTTTAATTCTGCCTAAATAAGTACCCCAAAGTTGGTGATCTGTCGTCAAGTATCTATAGGTATTTCTAAGAGCCAGTCTCTAAGTTTAACGTGTTTAACATCTTAGATCACATCATCATTTAACATTCAGGTGAGATTATGTTCAAACGCTTAAAGCCTTTATATGTATAGCTAGCTTTTCCCACGGCTTCGCTCGTGTTAATGTAGATCAAACCTATCCTTCAGAAATAGTCATTTGCTTCGAGATAAAAGGCAACATATGTTCTTTTCTATAGAAAGAATAGATATATCCCCGACAACGTGCAGGCAAAATTTCATTATGATCACATTTGCTAGGTCTAGGAATCTTCCCTTATATGTGTTTGTCACTGAACTTCTATTAGTAGCTAGACAATATTTTTCTGTGTTTCAGTGGGTTTTTGAATGGTTAACATTCATAATTAGAGCACATAGGTCACGCTGCGATCTGATGCCAGTTTTTTTTTTATTTCGGAGAAAGAACGCCTGCCAAGCCCGCTAATAAAGAATAAAAGTGTCCAGTTTTATTTAAAACAATTTCAATCATCCAGTTAGCGGTAGACCGCACACTCGCAAGTTTGGTTAGTTTCGGCTCACCTGGAAAGGCACAAACAATCGACTGCTGCTTTATTCTGGAATCGTAGTTATAAACAATGATATTATAACCAAAAAGCTGTAAATACGTTACTTACATGGTATTTTGAAAAAACAAATGGCACGATAACGCACTCATACGTAAAGAGTAATATTGTCACCCCACACTGTCTTAGATAAAATGTGGAAGTAACATTGGATATTCTCAATATCGGTGGTGAAGAAGAAATAGTTACATGTTTAGATACGGGCGGATTGACGGAGCAGTCGTCAAAAATGAGCTAACAAGCTAAGTTTTAACAAGGCGCTGTCGAAGCGCTTATGATGTATAAACAGCTTTTTAATTATAAAATCATTGATCGAGGCAGAGGGCAGACACGATGCTTCTACATCTCGGTCCAGTCCAGTTTTATTTAAAAAAATTAGCAATCATCCACCTAGCAGCAGATTGCAAAATCGCAACTTTGGTTGGTTTCGGCTTACCTGGAAGGGCCCAAACAGTCGATTGCTGCTTTGTTTTGGAATCGTAATTGTAAATTCACGTTTCGACATTTGTCACTCTATTCCATGCAAAATTTGTCACGTCTCTTTGTGACTCTGCAATGCGTCAAGTGACGCGATCTGTTTTTCGAGCCTCTGTTAAATTATGTGGGATCCATCGGGAACACAGATTTTTTACACCCAGATGTTTTTGTAAGAGTGATTATATCTGAATCATGCCTATGTTTACGGAAGGCTGTTCTTTATTGACCATACGGCATACATCATCGATGTTTTTATTGTTCACAGCGGTAAAAACAAATGACAAATAGATGAAAGGAACTATGTATTAAAGCTAAAGTGATCCGATTTCCAATGAGACTCTTAGTACGCCCTATGAACTAGGAACATATTACTACTATCATTGATTCAAACCAGCAGATATGTTATTAAGTACGTTTGTTTATAAGTTTATTTATTAAATCAATAAGACCACCACCTTTAGAGGTGCTAGTGCCATGCTGAAGCTATTACTGGTTTCAGCATGAATGGGTCGGCTCGCTCGGGGTAGTACCACCCTCTCGCAGAAAACCGACGTGAAGTAACAGTGCTTGCATTGTTGCGTTTCGTTCGGTCAGTGAGAGCACCGGATAACCCACCTCCCCTACTCATCCTCCCCCTTCCCTACTCCCCTTACCCTACACATAGGGTGACAACGCACTTGCGACTCTTTTGGTGTTGCAAGTGTCTATGGACGGTGGTGATCACTTAACATCAGGTGACCCACATGTTCGTTTGCCTCCTATGATATAAAAAAAGACCAGTTTTTTTTTTGTAAATTGATTATCTTAAATTTGTTAGACAAATCGAGGAAATGTCAAAAACAACAGTTTACTATTGACATCTGTACTTGAATCATCATTACACATTATAAAACAAAGTCTTATTGTCTGTTCTGTCTGTTTGTCTGTTCGCAATAAACTCAAAAACTACTAAACGGATTTGCCGTTTTCACCAGTAGATAAAGTGATTTATGAGAAAGGTTTAGGTATATAATTTGTCAAGGTTTTTTTATTATCAGAGCGGGACAACGTCCACCGGTACCGCTATTCATTTTATATTTAGTGTCTTTTTGTTCTCTGTAATTTAATGTCTTTATAGAGATGATGAATTATATTAATATATAATCTATTATGTATTTTTTAGTAATTAAAAATCTAAGTAACTTTAGAATGAATGTAGATTTAAACAACAATCGTCAAAAAAACAACAAAGTTATATTGAATTGTTTATTTCAAAGTAATTTTTGCCACTGATTAATCATTTCCTCAATAAGAAACATTGTTTAAATTATCATAGAAAATAATTGAATTCAATGAAGCACAAAAAGTTATTTGATTAGAAATTGTACTGTTATGTAATTCTGAAATACGAATAAACCATTCAATTCTCTTGGGAATGGTCCATTGAAACAAAATGACAGTAAATATTTTCCATATCGTAACTGCGATTTTATTGATTATCGGTAAGAAATTTTTTCTTTTAATATTTATAATGTACCTAGAAATATGGACATATGTATACATAAGTAAATGTTTTAAATTTGAAACGAAAATAAAAAGGAATTATTGTTTTTCTGGTACTAAGTAACTTGTATAGATTAAATTTATTCTATCTTGAATAAGGTCCTTACTGTAGTCTCTTAAAAAAGCATCAGAATGACGAATATAAAATTTAAGTTAATAGTAGTTAGTACAATACTGCTTCCGCCGTGTAAAAATTCACCTCAGTTACTTAGGGTTTTATAGTGTACTTATATAGCTTAAAATAATTTAGAACCTTTCTCAATAAACTATGGATGTAATGTGAATTATTTTTCCAAATCGGATTGGTAATTCCTTGGCGTATTTATACGTACTAGCTATCCATCTTTACAATATTATCACAGAAGAGATACTGTCAATGAGTTACTATGAATAATGAAATAATTATTAAAGCAATGAGAATTCAGTGGTAGAGCATTCAGACATTGTGTAAATTGACACGAGTTTTATTCCTACTGTGAGATAAAGCTTTCGCTAAAGGATAACAAATCGGTGAAACCATACCATAATTTAGAAGCTCGCCTTTCTAGGCACCATCCTTAGGTTGAAATTCTGTATCCACGCACCAGTAGCCACATTTTCATTTATTATTAGCTGCAACTATAGTTGCATGCCGTAACTGCAAATAATAAAAAAATGGAAACGGTTTGGGTACTTTCTACCGAGATCTGCACGCATTCGGCAGAATGATGATTCATTTATACAAACTGTGATTCCTGCAACTTCGTCTGTATTGTTTATCATTACATGGTATAAAACAAAGTCCCCTACCGCGTCTGTCTGTCTGTTTGTTCGCGATAAACTCAAAAACTAACGAACGGATTTTCATGCAGTTTTCACCGGTGGATAGAGTGATTGATGAGGCACGTTTTAGTATATAATTTGTCAAGGAACTTTTTATAATCAGGGCGGGACAACGTCTGCCGGGCCAGCTAGTTATCTTATAAATATATATTATGCATGGAGGAAATACATAAAAAAAATTAAAGCAAAAATGTACTTTATTTACTACATTTTTATCTATAAATGTTGTCCGTTTTTTTCCACTCTCCTACGCATGCGTACTACACCACTTACCTCACTTCACACAGCGCTAAATGCATCGGGCTTGTAAAAATCGTAGTTTCCTATGAGAATTCCTGTGTTAAATGAAAATATCTTAAATTTTTTTTTAGATAAAGCCCAAGTGTCTATAAAGTATAACTAAAAAAATGCATAGAAGTATAGCCAATACTTTAGGGCAAACAGTAACGGCAGACGTTTATCATTACATTTACATATAGATAGTCTCGGGTGTTTAAAAATGTTATTAATCATACAGATATAACAACGTCAAACCCAACTAAACCTGAAAAAAAAGTAGAAACGAAACCGCCAAAAGGTACTCAAACTTCTAAAGTAACAAATAACAACACTGAGATCGACGCAGACGCAATAGACGATGACAGGTGGGAGTATGAGAATACAACATTTGTTGATACAAGACGAATTTTGTACAGCAAAAAAGTTGGAATTGGGAAAAGACCTTATATGGTAATACAATCTTCTATACATATAATAAGTATGTAAATCTAACGTGTTTGTACTTTTTAGATTTATGTGAAAAAAAATGTTGCAGGAATAAAATACATTTCAATCATTTTTAGAAATGTATGTGTACGATAATGTAACGATAAAACCTTATCAAATCACAAATCATATCCTCGAGTAACACTTAGTCTCGGTTTCATTAAAATCGGTTCACTCTATCAAAAGTTATTGTAATTTTAATGACGACGTGACTTAAGTACGAGAGAAAAGTAGATAAGTAAACAGATACATAATACATTACATTTTATTAGTCACTGTTTATTTTTACACTACGTTCCACGCGGGAGTCGCTGGCACAGCTAGTATTTTAAAATTACTAGAGTATTTGCACAGTCACTATTACCCGCTTGGTTAGTTGTCAGCTTCAAGCTGAGAATGTTTCGCCAAACTATGGACTATTGTTTTCATAACTGCACTTGTTAATTAGTTTCCCTTCAGGTTTAGCGTATCGCCATCTTATATCACATTTAGCATCACTTGAATTTATGGGCAATCACTAACAGCTATAAATTATTGAAAAAAACTACTCAATGCAAATTTTCTATCTATAAATACAAAATTATGTTTAAAATAAAATATAAAAGTTATTGATACATATATACTACTAGCGAAATATATTAGTTACTGAGACATACAAATTGGTTGATGTTCATCTGTATTCAATAATTTAAGGAAATAAATACTTCATTACATAGTATAAAACAAAGTCCCCTACCGCGTCTGTCTGTCTGTCTGTTCGCGATAAACTCCTAAACTACTGAACGGATTTTCATGCGGTTTTCAACAGTGGATAAAGTGATCCATGAGGAAGGTTTTGGTATGTAATTTGTCAGGATTTTTTTTTATAATTATGGCGGGACAACGTCCATCGGGCCCGCTAGTTGGCATATAATAAAGATCAATTGCCAAATGTAAGTACGCGCATCACATCAGTACGGTCGCATCTATTTGGTTATTTTTTTTAAATTGTGTTTGTGGTTGTCAGCACAAGGTTTGTAAAATTAACAAATGTTTGAAAAAACTTTCTTTAAAAAAATCTCCATATAAAAATAAATGGATTGAACAGAAGACGAGAATTTACAGAATTAACGTTTAGCTGATTCATTTGATCTCATTTTCTTCATTAGTACAACTGTGCAAAACCGGGCCGGATAGCCAGTTTTTAATAAAAAATGGTTAGGAATATTGATTATATTACATACAAGAAATATAAGCCAGTGGAAAACAAAACAAATGATTTTTAACGTAACTCAGTTGCGCTTTTAATTTTTTATTTTGAATTAAAAGTTATTTATATAAGAAATGGAAGGAATACATTAAACTTTTTTATAAATTACCTATCTGTATCGAATGCCAGAAACATTGGTTTCCAGTTTGCGATGTTCCGTTAACAAATGACTGTATTTTTAATATCTAGGTATACCTACAACTGACTAAAGAATCTGCGAAGGCTCACAAGTACAGAGGTTGGTTATGCGGAGGTGTGATTGTAGACGCCTCTTATGTTCTTACATCAGCGGCTTGTGTTGAAGATGCCGATAAGTTTTACATCGTATCCGGTACTACTAAATACGTCGACAGCTTTGATTATAAGGACGACGACTGTGTGTGTAAACATCGTCGCCGAGTTGTATGGAAATGTATTCCGAAAAGTAAGTTTTTGCTTGAAAAATAATTTCCATCAATTGCCACTTAGGTGCAATCATTTCTGTTTGTTACAATCTCTCTAAATATTTATCCAGTGTTATGATGTTTGTCCACGATAGACTCCAAAACTACTCAACCGGTCTTCATGAAAATTAGCATTTATGTATTAACAGTCTGATGATATAAGCGAGAATGGTTCTTCCTACTTTTCGAAATGGCTATTCCATTGACCTGATGGTCTTTTACAGCTTCAGTGGGCTTAGTGACGAGCGCGGAGGGCACTCAATGTAAAAAGACATCTACCTCATAGGTGCCAAAGTGGCAGAAACTCAGCTTAACTTGTTGTCTTATTTTCTTCTTAATTCCATCTACTTGAATCTACCAATCCAAATAAGATAGAGTAGCTGATTATAAATACCTATATTTAGACAACATATATTACATATATTTAGTGATCTGATAGTTTCAGCTAAGTCTAAGTAGCCTAACAAAAAAGAAGACAAGACTTCTTGCATAACCTTGGGTATAATTAATTACAATGTCTGAGATACAGTCTCGTGCGTATTGTTAGTTAGTGAATGCGGTGTCATTATATCGCGTATGAAACGTGTTTGAAGGTTATATTAGAAGACCACAGAAGATCAAATATGTAGATTATGGGAAAAGTTCGTGATGAACATGGTTAACGGGTTTGGATGGTAGGCTACTTTATCAAAGTAGTTGGAAGCGACCTTTGACATAAGAATTAATCAATATAAGTTTCTTACCCCTATGGAGCTTTTCATCTCGAAAGAACTACTGTGCATCCACCACCTTATAAGTGAAACGGTTTTGCAATCGTTCAATTGTCAAGAAGCAGAAATTTACTATATTAGCGAGTAATGGGTAGCTATCCTTTTGTCTTTTACTTAAAAGCCGTTATGAGTTAACAAATTTCGCCTACGTTGCTAACTGTTACTCATACTTTGTGCACTGTGCCTTTTATACCCTCAGTTTAGATTAGAGGGTAAAAATAAATATCTTTTGACCCATGATATATCAAATTATATTTCAGATTACAAATTCGATTTTCAAGACAGCATTAAATGGTCCTCTAACGATATAGCTATTGTGAAAGTGGATAGACCTTTTAAATTTGGTGTACAAGAAAAGGGTTGTCAATTTGCAACAGACTTGGTTTGCTATAATAACATTAGCCGAGAACTTGAAAAACCTGGTACAAAGGGATGGATTGCTGGTTGGGGAAGTGGCAATACATTCAGGGAGGTACGGAAATAGAAATATCTATACTAATATTACAAGGCTGTAGAGTTTGTTTTGTTGAACGCGCTAATCTCAGGAACAACTAGTCCGATTTGAAAAATTATTTCAGTGTTAGATAGCTCATTTATCGAGGAAGGCTATAATATATCATTACGCTAAGACCAATAAGAGCTGATCACCGGTGAAGAATGTTTCAAAATCTTTTTTTTTTCTTTTGATAGCTTCCGCTGCGTGTTAGTGTTAGCCCAAAGTAACTATTCCACACGCACGAAGTCATGAGAAGAAGCTAGTTTATTATATATAGAGTCATTAGTAATTGCTCTAATGACATAATTAGCAATTAAAATCAGTAACATCAAGTGTAAAACAAAATGACAGTATGTAGTGAAAATTGAAAGAAACATAGTATATATTTGAAGTAATTTATGTATTGCTAAAGGGTGTATATCGCAGACAAAAGGAACACGTACCAGAGAACGCGAAATGTCTTCAAGAAGCTAAAGTATGTGTTATGGATAATGAACAATGCGCTAAGAAATGGGCACAAAGATTCAGAACCATTATTAATGAATATATGATCTGCACAAAGGATGTTATGAAACGGCTCAGTGAAATCTGTGATGTAAGTACAGAAGAAACGCAGTAATTATCGACATACCCCTAATTTACTATTAAGCTTACTATTAACAGAAGGTAATTTTTTTTAAATTTTTTGTCTCCTTATTATCTAGCACATAATTAGTTTACTACAAAACCGGTATTGATTTTACATTCAAGTTCCTATATCAATAAGTATTATTTTTTGATGTTGGCACTATATTTTAACGGAATTAGAACTAAATTTTGCAAAAAAAAAAAAAACACAATTATAACCACCTTACAATGTTACTTTATCAGATTTGTTGGAAAATTTATTCATCTGATATAATTTCTATAAAATTAACGGATTAAAATAGCCTAAATTATATGACGTTAAAATTCGATAAAAATGACATTTGTAATATAAGTTGATTTGTCTTTAGAAAAAATATGCCAACTGCACGGATGTTGAAAGTAGACGTCTGGAACCAGAACTTCCAAGTGACTCTTCAAAAATATTCAACGTGGACTTAGGTCGGCACCTCCGTGATCCTGACGATTACACCGCTAGAAGGTCAACCATGCAAGGAGGATTTTGTGAGGTAACTGGAATATTTATAACGGCTTAAAATTACAGTCTATTATAAAGAAATAGCAAATCTAGAAACAAATAACTAACAGAATTCGTCTTGCATTATTCAACTGATTAACACGGAGCGTGAGTCACGTTCGACTGACGCACAACTATTTTGCGAACTATGACGAGCCCTAGTTCGATGATATTTTAGTTTCGTCGCAGAGGTTTCAATAAAAGTCTTGATTGCGTACATAGTTGCGAAGAGTGCTCCAATTGATGTGCGTCTTGTTTGCAATTCTGAATTACTATGTGTATAGTGTGGATAGTATATGATATACCATGTCTTGTCCGCGCTTGGTATGAAGCAGGTCTAGGCCTCGCTTACTATTTTCATTTGCGGAAATCCATCATGGTATTGAATAGACGTTACTTTACACTTCTGCCTGGAATTGATTGGTCGCTGTAGCATCTCACAGCGACAGAGAACGTTTAGTTTTATCATTAAACTAGCGGGCCCGGCAGACGCTGTCCCGTATGTATAAAATAAATACTTGCAGACAGACGCTGTACAAAATAAATACTTGACAAATTATATACCAAATCGTTCCTTATGAATCACTTTATCCACTGGTGAAAACCGCTTGAAAATCCGTTCAGTAGTTTTTGAGTTTATCGCGAACAGACAGACAGACGCGGTAGGGGACTTTGTTTTATACTATGTAATGATAAGTCATTCAATCTTTGATTGCATCGGCCAACCAATTCCAGATAGAAGTGCAAAGAAACGTGCATTCTAGTACTTGAATGAAGTAAATGAAATGAATTAGTATGAAGTCAATTAAAATGATATGATAATGAGTTTTTGCAAGTTTATATCGGTTAATTGATATAGCGATAAATATTTTATAATATTCACTCGGCTAGTTGCCTGCTTTAGGATATATCACCTAACAACGAGCGGTATATTCTGACAAGTAGGTACACTTAGTGTCACATCTCCGTTCTAGACTGTCTTATAACCTATGTTGCATAATCTATACTAATATTATAAACCTGAAAGGTTTGTTTGTTTGGTTGAACGCGCTAATCTCAAGAACTACAGGTCCGATTTGGAAAATGTATTCGGTGTTAGATAGCTAGTTTATAGAGTAAGGCTTATAGGCTATATATCATCACGCTAAGGAGCACCAGTAAAGAATGTTTCAAAATCGTTTTTTTTATGCTTGAGAGCTTCCGCTGCGTATTAGCGTTAAGCTATTCCACGCGGACGAAGACGCTGGCAGAAGCTAGTCAGTTAACATAACAGATTATATAGTGTTGAAATACTAAAAAAAAATTATAATAATAATATAACCTCACAAATCACACATTAATCAATCTAAGAACTAATTTGACAGAATGATCACGGTGGTCCACTATTGGTGAAGTACCAAGGCAAGGAAAGAGTCATTGGTGTTATATCAGCTTGCAAGATAGACCCGAAGTCACACAGCTGTCATGGACCGTTTCTATATACATCAATTTTTAAGAACAGACAGTTTATCTCCTGTGCTATTCATAAGGATGTTGAGTAAGTTTATGATACCTAAATATTATTAGAGTGGCATCCACCATTTCCAGACAAGCCGGGGTATCAAATTTAGGCAGTGGACTGTACTTAAATTGGCTGGAGGCAGATATCCCTTTAATCCCTTCATTTATCTAATAAGTATTCATCGCCGCCTTAGCCGTTGTTAACAAAGCACACGCTTTCCAGTTAATGCACATCTTATATCTAGAAGCACCGATTATTGTGCCGTGCCGGTATACGTGTAGTCCCGAAGAGCGAATCCAAAAGCATGTCAATACAAGTGCGAGCGACGGGCAGGTGACCAGTCATCTCCGATTTTACCTGTATATAATATGTCAAAAAGAATTTGGACTTCCCCTTATATGCCCGAACAATTATAGTAATACTAGCGTGCCCGGCGGATGTTGTACCTCTCTAATAATAAATAAAATGATAATTTATATACATAAACCTTCCTAATGAATCATGAATGAATCCATCAATGAATGTAGTGATTTAGCGAGGGCTCGTAAAGAGGAAATACTTCCTATTCATTCATATCTAAAAAATCAATGCATTTGGAATGTTGGTCTTATAAAAATTGTTATTACAATTGAATACAATTAAACACATATTGGTGGTATACAGGCGGTAGAGCAACGCTGAAGCTATTTCTGGTTTCAGCATGAATGGGTCGACTCGCCCGAGGTTGTACCACCCTGTCACAGAACACTGACGTGAAGTAACAGTGCTTGCATTATTGTGGTTAGCTCGGTCAATGAGAGCGCCGGAGGCCCACCTTCCTTTCCCTCTTTTCCCCTCCCCTCCCCGTTCCCCCTACTCCTCTTCCTCTCAAACACAGGCTGGCAACGCACTTGCAACTCCCTTGGTGTTGCTAGTGTCTATGGACGGTGGTGAGCACTTAACATCAGGTGAAACACCTATTTGTTTGCCTCCTATGATATAAAAAAATGGTTTAGAAATTGTATATTAACTGGAAAAGAAACATACGAGTATTTAAGATTATTTCATACTTATGCGCATCGCTATTCATGAAATAAACTCTAATTAAACAAATAGCAAAAGGTCAAAGGAATCCAAAATATAAGTAGCTTAGAACTACACTCATCAAAAAAGTCTAAGCAACATGTACTAATTTAAATTTTAGGATGGTTCTTCACGTTATAACGTTCTATTTTATTTTTAAAATAATATCTTTAGGGTTCTATGATGTAAAAATAACAGCTGTTGTCTTTATAAGTTCTTTTAATAACAGAAATGACAATATTAGAATATACTGTAGAAACTGAGATACATAAAAAACTAAACTTTTTTCTTACAAAATGAAATTTCTAAAGAAAATGTATTTATTGTGAAAGAATAGAACAATTTAATACAAAGTATGGGCTCCTTTGCTATTCAGAACTTATCGGCAACGATTATTCATTGAATTAATGAGACTGTTTATGTCATCTTGCGGTATTCGCTCCCAATGGAATTGTAGCAAATCCTTCAGCTGTTGGGTTGTTGTCGCTCCGTCCAAGTCCTTCAAAACACGTCTCTGGAGCATGTCCCATGCGTGCTCGATGGGGTTGAGATCTGGCGATTGTGCAGGCCAGGGCAATACCCGGATGTTCTCCGTTGCAAAGTATTCACTGGTTCGCCGAGCTGTATGTGAACGCGCATTGTCATGCATTAACCTAAAATCGTAGCCAAAGGTTTGTGCAAATGGGTAGACATAAGGTCTGAGAATATCCTCAATGTAATTTTCAGCATTCATGTTTCCATTTACAAAAACGAGCTCAGTTCGCCTGTTCTTCATAATACTGTAACATAACTGTTGAGCTGCTGTATGGATGAACTTCCTGAACACACCTGAGCCTGTCAGTATTTCCGGGCCGACGATACACTCGCACCCTTCTTGTAACAGGCTTAAACCCGAATCGCGACTCATCGGAAAACATAATTTTATCCCATTGTTCCTGGGTCCATGTTATGCGTTCTCTACACCATTTATATCGACGAGCGCGATTCCCGTGACGTATCAGTGGGCACCTGAATGGGCGTCGAGCTCGTAGGCCGTACTGATGCAGTCAATTTCGCACAGTTTGAGGACTTACATCAACACCACTTGAAATTTGTAGCCTCAAACTTATCTCTCGAGCGGTTAACATCGGTTGGCGTCTTGCAGTCAGTTGTATGTACCGGTCTTGCCGAGTGGTTGTACTCCTTTTACGGCCTGGATGCTGTTCAGCGGGTTCTCCTGTATTATTGTAGCGCTGCCAAAGACGACAAATAACACTTCTATGAATGCCAAAATGTCGAGATACCTGAGATTGATTACTTCCCGCTTGCAACATCCCTACAGCTCTTTGCATTTCATCTGCCATCAAATGACGTTGCTTCATGACGTAAAGAATATCTAACAATTCAATTTTGTCGCTAACTTTATTTAAATGGTTGGTAAAATTATAAAATCAAGACTAAACGTAGCAATTAAAACGCACTTAAATTCAAACAAATTCGCAGGCATTTGAATTTTATGAAAAAACAAAACATAATCAAATTTTTTTTTTTTACAACCAGCCAATATGTCATCAATAACAAAAAAGTTTACTTACCTACGCACTTTGTTTGAGTAAATACTTAGAAATTAATCAATATAAATGGTAAAATTTGTAATATCACGCATGTTGCTTTGACTTTTTTGATGTGTGTATTTACGTAAAAATCAGCAACGATGCCGATACTTTTCAGTAGTTTAGCTCTAAAAGAACTGTATTTTCATAGATTGTAGATTCATAATATTACTATTTCTTTTAGAGAAAACTGTAGACGAGTTTTCCGAACGGGAATCACTCATGAAGAATTCACAGTTAATTGGAATGATGAAGAGTAAGTTGTTTTACATTTGTAACAATGACTAGTAATTATTTCTTATTATTTTTATTTATTATTATTGTGTACACATTGGAAATACGTTTATCTAAGAAATTATTTTTTTGTGTATTTTATTGCGAATTATCAACTTCAACTTTAATCTCTTTACATATATAACTATCAAATACAGTAAGTAATTAATATATAGTGTAAATTCTTTTAACGAATTTCAAGGGACCGAGCATTTTTCGAGTGACTAGAACAAATAAATGGTTTTATGGTAAACCAGCCAAACAATTAAACTGAACTAATTGTTACGTTATAGAAAGTTTCTCGTTATAACGAACGACGTTATACAGAGTTTAACGCTATAATTGTGAAAATATTGTAACATGAATAATCTTATTTTTTCAGAGATGATAACGACAGAGGAGACAGGTAAACTGTTTATCTATCTATACTAATATATAAAGCTGAAGAGTTTGTTTGTTTGTTTGTTTGTTTGGTTGAACGCTATGATCTCAGGAACTACCATGTCCGATTTGAGAAAGCCCTTCGGTTTTAGATAGCTCATTTATCGAGGAAGGTTTTAGGCTATATATCATCACGCTAAGACCAATAGCAGCGGAGCGCCAATGAAGAATGTTTAAAAATCGGGCTTTTTTCCTTTTGAGAGCTTTCGCTGCGTGTTAGCGTTATTATAATTATACGTTGCCATGGTATCGTGGTAACTTTCTATAGCAAACATTTTAAAAGTTTATTTCGTTTATTATTCAAAATGTTTATTCTACGTTTGCTTTGTTTCCAATTTTTTATTTGTTGTCTATTACGTATTATAAAAATAAAGTGTGTATGGATATGGCTACAAATAATAAAAAAATATTTTTTTTTAGTTTTGTCGGTATTTTATACCATTATATTTTGTCTGTCTGTTTGTTTGCTTGTTCCGGGTTATGTCCAAAATGGCTGGACCTATTTTAATGGGAATTTTACGGGTAGAGATCCGAAATTATAACGCGTAACATATTCTATTTTATTTGTTGAACTGTTGCCCGTCCATTCGTCCATGTCAAATTTATCAAAAATATGTTGTTTATTGTAAACAAGCGCGTAAGATGTGCGCTTTACTGGACTTCAAGAATAAATATAAATAATTGAAAGTCACATGTTTGTATATAATTTAAATTATATTATTTTTTGGTCAAGTTGGTGGCCATTTTGTTATATTTACCACACTTGCGTCTACATAACTCAGTGTGTTTATCTATATAATAAAAGATTTAACACATATTGTTCTATAATGTATAGCTTAAAATTTGAATTACTTTTTTATATGGTCTAAGTGAGCACTGAGGGTGCTGTATTGTAGGTTAAAGTTTCTGGTATGGTGCTGATGATTAATCCCATCCCATTCGATACAATGTTATTATTCACATATCTAATGTACACATTACATGTTACAGCGGACGGCGTGCGTGTCGTACTTAAAAAATGTTTTTGGAAAAGC